>MU854388.1:82714-129431 GCA_033296685.1 Parachaetomium inaequale | reverse complement strand
TATATATATATATATGAGACCGCAGTTTGGATGACGGTGCTTTGCCTTGTTTGTTTGTTGGTGCTTTCCTATCAGGCCTGGTTTATCCGTTGGGGCTTTTCCGTCAAGCGGGAATGGGATGTATTAACGTTAGTACTGCTCGGGGCGTGAAATTCTACTAGGATGGGTGTTACTATCTTGGAACTGGGGTTGGGAGTGTGAAACATCATGAAGGTCTGGGTGGGCGGTGTGCAGTCTCAAACGTTGGTTTATATCCTGGAGCAGAACGTGGTGATCTAGATGGGGGTGCTGTAGTTGGTCATACGCTCAGCAAGCACAACCTTGGAAGGGTTTTCGTTGGCAATGACCTTGCAGTAAATGTGAGAGACAGCCTTAGATGCCAACCTCTTGCTGAGAGCACCCCGTTCGAATCTGCGGCTGTGCATTGTCCTGGTTGAGACTTTTCTTTTTTTGGAGGGGGAAAGAGTAGAAAAAGGTACCAAGGAATAAAGCTACGGTATAAACAGTTTACCATGCCCGCTTATATTCTCAATGGAATGTGCGAGCTAGGTTGCTCGAGTAGGAATTTTATGCTCGGCGTATCGTGTAGATAAGTAAGTTCTGGACGTGAGAAATGTCAACGTCACACAGTCTTTACCAAATAAATGCGTCAGTGGTGTAGTTGGTAACACGGTCAGCTTGAGGCGCAAGTGCGGAAGGGGTTCGTCTGGACTATGACCTTGCAGTGTGAGAGAGTCTCGGGCCCCGTCCTCTTGCTGAGAGTGCCCGGTTCGAGTCCGGGCTGCGCCTTGTTCTGGTCATTCTTTTTATGCCAGGCGATGGATCAGTCCTTTCAAGAGGGCGGGCGTCAAAAATGGGCGTGCGATGTGGGATGGAAAGGGGGGTCCAACTGTTCCCAGAGAATTGCTAAATAACTCAAGCCCAGACTAACATGTTACCTGCGTCCATGAAGAGTGAGCCTAGATTAAACCACTGACCATTGCTGTCGTGTCTATTCCTTCAGTCTACCATCTATAACGTAGCCAACGAATAACATGAGCAACCATCAATGACTCAGACCTCAGTTAGGCACATGCTTGCTCTCCAACTTCTTGGCGCCCTCGATCCCGCCCAGGTCCTTCTCAAAGTCCGGGCGCGGCAGCTCAAAAGCCTCGGTCTGTCTCCCATACGTGATGCCTCCCAGCCTAGAAATCGGCCGCAGCACCTACAGCACCCAAGTGAGTCAGCATAACCCCCCTATCACATGTGACTTAGAACGAGCAGAAAACTCACCTTATCATCAAGGATATTCTTCTCCTCATTCACGGCATCCTCCCTCGCCCAGAACCGCGTCCCCTCAATAACCGCCAGCGTGGCCGTCACCTTCCCCGGCGTCGCGCGGCTCTCAAACTCGCGCACGCTCTCCAGCTTCCCCTCAATGGCAAACACGGCCTCCTTGACTCGAGCACACCCCACCGTCTCACAATCGTACACGGGCGTCAGGCCGCTGACGTCCCACTCGCTGACGCCGTAGGGCGCGTTGATGCTGGTGCTGTTGGCGGCCTCGACAAACCCTTCAGAAATCATGTTGATGACGCACTCGCGGCGCTCGTGCAGGTTGCGCAGCGAGTCCTTGGCGCGGGCGGCGTCGAGGGCCGAGGCGAAGCCGACGACGAAGAGCGGCGGGTCGTGGCCGATCAGCTGGAAGTAGCTGAACACGGCGAGGTTGGTGGTGGCGCCGTCGGCGGAGCGCGTGGACAGGAAGGCGATGGGGCGCGGGACGATGGCCGAGATGAGGAGCTTGTAGTTGAACCCCGCGGGGCGGTCCGGCGCGTACGGGTCGATGGGGATGTGCTTCTTTTCCGTGTCGGCTGGTGGGGTGGTGGCGTTGGCGCCGGAGCCGAATTGCCAGTTGGGGTCCGGGGTTTGGGTGTAGGTGAGCGTGGTGGAGGGGTCGAAGGGCGGGCGCGAGGCTTCGACTTTTTTGAAGTCCGGGTGCGGGTTGCGCTGGATCTGCTTCTCCCAGGTGGCCGTCTTTTCGGCTGCCATGTTGACTGTCAGAGTTAATGGTTGCTTTAAATTTTTGTTGGTGTTGAGACTGGCAAGCCTCCTGGATTGGGGTCGGGGGATGTAAATATTGGTGAAAGTGGCCCGGCAATAGGGGCGAAGGCGGGGGAGGGGCATTCGGGCGGAGACCGGAGAGCGCTGAGTGAGAGCGCTTGCCGTCGGGTAACGGATTGCGGGACGGCGGCCGGGTGGGTGTGGGTTCGGGTTCGGGTTAGCAGAGAAAGAATGAGAATGGATGGCTGGGCGAGAGATGGGACGGCTCGGACTTGGTTATGATGAGTTGCTTGACTTGTGTCCATGCATCCGGCAGCAACACCGGCTAGACCGGGATACTCGGCCGGCCCGCACCGTTACCGGCCGGGGGGTTGTGGAAACGGCGCCAAGCCGGGCTTCCGCTTGCTCCCGGTTCGGCATCACACGGAAAGCCCCGGCGCTGGGATCGGACTTTCAAACTCAAAAACAACCACTCGCTAACGATCCGGCGATGGGAGAGCCATCTTAATCGCTGCGCGGGATCGCTTGGACACCACGACGCGCTCGATCGCGCGTCTTTTCCACGTGGCGGACAGACGACCTTGGACACTTATACTAACCCTAACCCAGGAAAAGCGATCCAACCTCGCTCATCCATTAACGGGAAGGCTAGGACTCAGGGGCTCCTTATTCTCCTTGCGCTTAATGTGCTTTTATATCATCGGAGTCGGGGAGTTTCAATACCTGGTATCTTCAAAGAGCTTCCCGGACCACTTCTAAGCCCACAAGTCAAACGACTCAACTTCTTCCATACCCTTAATAAGGTCTGATTTTCCTGTTTGAATGATCTTCCAACTCATCATCTAGCCGCCCGCTCGAATCAGGTTGAGAGGCCTTGCCGACGGCGGATGCGGTGGTTCCGGGTGCTTTACTTTACCCCAAGTCAAGGGTTGTTCTCGGATATATTAATCAATAGGGAAATACCAGGCCGGCACCCCTCAGATAATCCTCGAGTAAGATTCAGATCACTACAGCCTTTCCCTATTCCCGGTTACTACGGTGTGAAAATACTGACTAGGAGTGATCCCGTGGCGAATGTGTGTTTATATAACGTGCTGCTCTATGCCGCCTCCTCGTTTTCCCTCCGAGATCCTTGATTCCTTACTCCTCTTAACTTCACATTTAACTCCCAGAAAACCAACCGCCACAATGAAGCCCCTCACCCACTACCTCGCGACCCTCCTGCTCACCTCCTCCCTCCCCTCACTCACCACCGCCAAGCACATCGTGATCCCCTCAACCTCCTTCACCTCCCAATCCGCCTTCGACACAGACTGGAACTACCTCTACCCCTGGGGCAGCGACCACAACGGCGCAGCCCGCATGGCCAAGTCCCAAGCCTCTCTCGCCAACGGCGTGCTAACCCTCACGGCGCGGCGCGCCGACGGCGAGAAACCGGCCTCGCACGGCGGCAAGCAGATCGCCATCCGCTACCTATCAGGCGCCGTGCACGCCAAGGAGCACTTCACCGTGTCCCCCGGCGGGGGGTACGACTTCGCGGGCGAGTTCCGCGCGACGACGACCAAGGGCACGTGGCCTGCCTTCTGGCTGACGGCCGTGCAGGGGTGGCCGCCCGAGGTGGACATGGCCGAGTGGAAGGGGAGTGGGAAGATCTCGTTTAATACGTTTAATACCTCGTCGCAGGTCAGGGCGAGGGACGTGGCGTATCCGAGTGCGGGGGATTTTCACAAGATTTTGTGTGAGGTGAGGGATGTGAATGGGCGGGATGTGAGCGTCAGGTTTTGGATGGATGGGAAGGTGATTGAGACGCAGTATGGGAAGGGGTTTGTGGGGAAGGCGATGTATTTGTGAGTTTTTTTTCCCTTTCTTTTTTTTCTCTTTTTCTTTTTTTCGTTTCTCTTCTTCCTTTTTTTCTTCCTTTTTTTTGGTTTCCGTTTTTCTATACGGTTGAATAGGGAATGGAATTAAAGTTGACGATGGTGGCAGGATTATCAACCTCCAGATGGAGGGCTCTTCGGGGTCGCCTGGGCCGAACTCAGGTGAGTCCGACAGCTGAATGAAGGTGATAGGTTACCTTTACTGACACACCCGTTTGAAAACAGACACGCTGTTCCAAGCCCGAAATGTAGAGGTTTGGAGTTACAACTCATAACATGGAGGCCGGGAGTGAGTGGGTGATCACTGCATCTTCTTGGGTTAGGAACAGGATTTAGGTAAGGAACCGTTGGCATCGGAACCCTGATGTAAGAATCTAGGAGAGAGGCGGCGGCAATATTCGTGGAAATGTTGTATGTGAAATACTGCAAGCTGCCGTACCTCCTCGAAATCTCGTCCAACACGTACCAAATGCCGCCCAACTCTTACAAGTCCTTCATCAAGCAAACGCGCACAAATCGCGGCATGTTCGGGCATATTCTACATTTCCCGGCCGCGGCAGAAACTCTTTTCACTTCTGACCTCAGAAACTTGGGGGCCGTGCCGGCTCGAGGCCGGGTCGTCATCTCGCGTGGTGCTCAGCCTCGAGGACTCTCGTTCGAGAACGGCCGACTTGGCTTTTTGGACCCGTTGCGACGTGACACTGGGCAGGGCCGCAGTTCCGGGCTGCCCCGCAGTGCAAATTTGCGATCGGCGTGCCGTCGAGGACTCGAGGGGGCCAGACTCGCGGCGCCGCATCCCAAGTCGAAGCAAGCCAAAGCCAACCCGATTCCTGCAAGCTGTCGGGTGCGCTGCTTTCTCCCGCTTTCGACGAGTGCCGCGACAAACTGCTCAGGTCTGGAGGCGCAGGAGCGATTGAAACGGGCTTGGCGATGCGCGGACCGAGCAGCCAATCAGCGGCCGGAAATTGGCGCTATGCGCCCCGGGCTAGCGCGCTAATTATGGAGCAGGCGAAGCTGCCCAGGTGGTGCAGGAGCCCCAATCGGTCGGCAGTGCGCAACTAACTCCCGTCACACTCCATGCGATTCTGCAACTCACTCCACTGTCCGTCGTCGTCGCCGTCAACAGTGTCCATCAGCCGGCCAGGACGGGCAAACCAAGGGAATCAAGCTCACATCAGCCTTCGTCCCATACAGTTTATTGCTATGACTGCTCGGGATGGAGGGGCTGGATGACTACCACTTGACATACCCGGCCTGGTTTGGGGGCTGAGCCGGACACAGTGCAACGCCGACCCAACACGTCCGTCTTCAACTCGACGCCACCCCCAGTCCCCAGCACGGATGGGCTGCGTGCTTGGTGCTTGATCGAGGCCACCCAGACCAGGCTGACTGCGACAGTTCTGGCACCGAGAACGGGGCAGACCGCTGCACCGCGGCGGCACAGCGGCGCATGAGGATTGGCGAAGGGGAACTTTGGAGGCGGGCTCCGTAGGGCAGAAGCACACGGGAGTTTCTTGCTGTTGGACGCCCGCCCGGCTCGCCGGCCTTCCTGGTGCACTGCGTGGCTCACGCGGGAGCGGGTCCCCAAACACCGCAAGGGGGGCTCCAGCTGCTCGCCTGGCCGTCCAATCGCGGGCCCTTGCCCCTTCAGCCCATCGCGCTCTCGAACCAACCGGCCCAGGGCCTGCTGGTTCGCCCAGTTCACGCATTGCTCCAGCTCTCGTTCATCCACCTCGCCGATCCACCCATCCCGCCTGCGAGCAGCGAGACAGCTCTGCCGCCCACATTTTCATCCCAACCGAGCCGTTGGTCGTTTGTCCTGCGTCAGGTTTCATCTGAACATTTCCCGCCGCTTGTGACGGTCTGAAGCATCCCCTACTCTCAATGTCTCCGTGAGCCGCATCCCGCCTCTCTCGCTCTGCCGCGGCTATGGCGACGGCGAAACAGACGACTGTGACTCTGCGGAACAGCCGGCGCCGCCAGACCCTCGCCATCGCGCTCCTGGCCGTCCCGAATCTGCTGACGGGCGCCGGGATCGCGAGCGCAAACTGTGGAGCAAGCACCCTCCTGTTATCGACGCCGGGCCTCAAACTCTTCCACCTCGACACCGTCACCGTCACATACCGTTCCGCCCTCGCCAATCCTTCGCTCTCGTGCTGGTGCGGCGCGCCCGGCCGGGCAACACAGAGTTAGTGCCGTCCCCTCCTCCACCGTCTGGGTCCAGGTCGCCAAGGTGCACGCGAACCCACCCTCCAGCCTCTTCCTTCAGTCACACTCTCCCCCTTCACCCCTGAGAAGGAAGCGTGCGTGCCGTCGGTCGCCCGCTGCCGATCGCGCGCTTTTGCAAGCCACCGCTATCAAGTCCCTGGCCGATCAAACTGACCATCCCATCCAGAGTTCAGAGACGACAATGTCAATCCGTTCAACGGGAGCGCCCTTGTCACGCTAAACTTTTCGTCCGACGACGACCCTTGTTGGTTCGAGCTCGGCTCCCGCTCCGGCGACTGCCGCCACGCCGGCGAGACCTTCCTCCTGTCTCCTAACCAGCGCACCGCGGACAACCCCCGCCCATTGCAGCCTTTCTCGACGACATCCCCCTTAACAGCCCGCGCTACCGCCGCTGTGGATTCGCAGGACCTGGACGCCCGCGGAGACAGCTTCAGCACCGGCGCCAAAGCA
Source organism: Parachaetomium inaequale (assembly GCA_033296685.1). Classification (NCBI taxonomy): domain Eukaryota; kingdom Fungi; phylum Ascomycota; class Sordariomycetes; order Sordariales; family Chaetomiaceae; genus Parachaetomium; species Parachaetomium inaequale. Next base: position 122,835 of record MU854388.1, on the reverse strand, counting down.
GCCTTGGGCGTCGGGATCGCCCTCATCTGCATCGCCATCGGCGCCATGGCCGCCTTCATGTACTTCAGACGCCGACGGCGCACGCCAGACGCGGAGCTCTCCGGCGGCATGTTGGGCCAGGATCGCCGTGGGAGGAAAGGGCCCGAGAAGAAGCGGGCCGGTGCTGCCTCGGACACGTCGGGGCAGTCGGACGAGCCGCTCTGCCCCATACAGCCAGTGTTCGACGGCTTCCCCGGATCGATGGGCTATGAGGACGTGCGCTCGCTCCACTCTACACAGACACACTCTACACATTCGCACTCGCCCACGGCGACCCAGTCGCCCACCCACTCCCAGCCCGGCGGCGGCAGCTTCTGGACATACGAGCGCAGCATCGAACGGGAGGAGCTCACAGCGGCGCGGCTTAAATCCCAACTCCAACCCTCGGCGCCGACGGTCGTCTCGTACGGCCCCAACCCCGTCACGCCAACCCTCACCCCCCGCCTCAACGTCAACCCCGTCGCCACCCCCGTATCCCCCAGCAGCATCGAGCAAATACCGGGCCACGTCCCCATGATGCCCCTCCCCTCCTCCGACTACACCGACTACGCCAACTACAGCATCCCCCCACCAGCCCCGATGCCCATCCCCTCCCCGGACCTCAAACCCTCCCCACCCCGCCAGGCCGCCGTCCCCATCGTCGTCTCCTACGGCCCCAACAAGGTCACCCCAACCCCACTCGTCGTCTCGCCCACCGTGCCCCCAGACGAATCCATCGTCAACCGCCGCTTCCAGGAAGCGTCCTCGGCCGTCTCGCACGAGCGCCAGTTCTGGAAAGCCGACTCCCCTTTGCTCGGCGCGTCCATGGGTCCCTTACCGCCATACGCGACGACAGAGGACTTTGAGGCCATGGAGAAGGGCGCGGTGCGCAAACTGGCTGAGCCCCAGGCCGAGGCGGAACTGCCGCCCACGAAAGACGGGTTCTATCATTACACGTCGGATATCGTCGAGTACGAGCTTCCTGGGGCCGCGCCGCAGCATGAGCCGCAGTTGCCTTTTAGGCCGTATCTGCCGTATGGGCAGGGGGGGAATGGAGGGCATGCGCAGGGCAGGGAGATTGACGAGCAGAAGTTTTTGTTGGATGATGTGGAGGTTTTGAGGATGAGGGCTGAGAAGGCGCAGGTGAGGGCCGAGAATGCGGCGAGGGCGAAGAGGGAGGGGGAGAGGGAGAGGGCGCGCGGGGAGCAGTATGATTTGGGCGAGGGGAGGAGGTGACGGTGGTGAGGGGTCTCGTCGTGGACCATTTTTCTGGGGGCTGAAAAACAGTAAACCCGTTTTACCTAATAGTTGCCCACCACTTTCACCGAATTGGAATGGGGGAGGATCTGACGGGGAGGCAAAACATGAACCACGGCACCGCGGAATGGGGCGGGCTAGGATACCTACTATGGAGGCCGGGACTGACTGGGAAGAGGTGGAGCATTATACCATTGGCAAGGCGTTGGGAGTCTACAATCGATATTTAACTGGGGATAGTACCTCACTCAACAGAAGTTTATTCAAAAATCTGAGTTGGATCATTCATCTTGTGAGCATGTCTGTACTGGTGTTGACACGCCGAAGTCGAGCTTAACTGGCTGTAAAAAAGGGGCTAGATGTGAATGTTCGAAGCACTGTGAGAGAGATTAGGTGGGGCTTACTTTGTTGAATAGGTATTAAATCATGAAAATATAAATATGTGCCGGCTTTGGGGTGACGATAAACAGACCATCAGGACTCAGGAGGAAGAGCAGTGGAGGCACTGGGCTCTGTAACCAACCGCTCAAAGGCGCCATCCCACTTGCTTCCACAGCGGCCCCACAGCGGGCACCTCGGCCGCCAAACCACCGACCGCCCAGCGAAACTCGCGCCTCACCGCCCGAGCGGCAGAAAAAGTCCCAGCAGCCCGTCCATCCCAAAATTTTTGGCGGCACTCCCTCTGCGGTTCCTCGATTTCCGCAAGCCAGACGCCCCGCCGTCACGAACCACACCACCCTCACCCAAAACCAGGAATTGACAGTCGGGTGCACAAAACCTGCACTGCAATCCCCTTGCAAGATGGCGCCCTCCCAAAAACGCAAGACCCTCCCCGACGACGACGACTTCATCCACACCATCTCGGACAACGACGAGCCCGACATCGTCGAGGAGGAAGAGACGCTGCCAGCCGCTACTGCGCGGCCGTCAAAAAAGGCCAAGACCTCTACAACCGCCACCACTTCCAAATCGAAGAAAGACAACAAGAAGAAGAAGAACAAGAAAGGGAAGAACACCCCCACCGAAGACGAAGATGAGGACGCCGAAAATGAAGATGAAGAAGAACCCCTCGGCCTGTGGGGCACCAACGACGCCGACGACGGGGCGATGGACTCCGATTTCGAGTTTGTCGGCGCCGGCGGCCTGAACGCGTTTGACGACGCCGATGCTGCGTTTGAGGGGTGGGGGTTTGAGGGGGCTAAGAAGGGGGGTGTTACGGGTGAGGCGGCGCAGGGCAACAAGAGTGGGGTGGATTTGGATGAGATTATTCGGAGGAGGAGGGAGAAGAAAAACGCGGTTGCTGGGGTGGCGGAGGAGGAAGAGGTGGTGGAGGATATGGGGGAGGTGGATTTGGATGATGAGGTTTTGGCTGATGATGCGTTTGGGATGGGGGTTGGGTCGGATGTGGACGAGGAGGAGGGGGAGGAGGGGGGTGCCGAGGAGAAGGAGGAGGATGCGGAGAGTGAAGGGGAGGAGGAGGCGGTTGAAGACGGCGAGGAGGCCGCGTCGGATGATGACTCGGTTGCTACGCCCGTGCAACACCCCGACGATGGAGAGTCCGGAGATGACGACGAGGAGGACGCCGAAGAAGAGGCCAGGCGGAAGGAGTTCTTTGCGGCGCCCGAGGAGACGGAAAATGCCGGCAAGAAGGGCGGGCTGTCGTCGTTTCAGGGCATGTCGCTGTCGCGGCCGATCCTCAGGGGCCTCACCTCGGTTGGCTTCACGAAACCGACGCCCATCCAGGCCAAGACGATCCCGATCGCCCTGATGGGCAAGGATGTTGTCGGCGGCGCCGTCACGGGTTCCGGCAAGACGGCTGCGTTCGTGGTGCCCATCCTGGAGCGCCTGCTGTACCGGCCCAAGAAGGTGCCGACGACGCGAGTTGTCGTCCTGACGCCCACCCGCGAGTTGGCCATTCAATGCCACTCGGTGGCGACCAAGCTGGCCAGCCACACCGACATCAAGTTCTGTCTTGCGGTCGGTGGTCTGAGTCTGAAGGTCCAAGAGGGCGAGCTGCGTCTGAGACCGGACGTGGTGATTGCCACGCCCGGTCGCTTCATCGACCACATGCGGAACTCGGCCAGCTTCGCCGTCGAGACGGTCGAGATTCTGGTGCTTGACGAAGCCGACAGGATGCTCGAGGACGGTTTCGCCGACGAGCTGAACGAGATCCTGACGACGCTGCCCAAGTCGCGCCAGACGATGCTGTTCTCGGCTACCATGACCTCGACAGTCGACAAGCTGATTCGCGTCGGCCTCAACAAGCCTGCTCGGATTATGGTCGACTCGCAGAAGCAGACGGCCGTCACCCTGGCGCAGGAGTTTGTGCGGCTGCGGCCCGGGCGCGAGGAGAAGCGCATGGGGTACTTGGTGCACATCTGCAAGACCTTCTACACGGAACGGGTTATCATCTTCTTTAGGCAGAAGAAGACCGCTCACCGGACTCGCATCATCTTTGGCCTGCTGGGGCTGTCGTGCGCCGAACTACACGGAAGCATGAACCAGGCTCAGGTACGGCCCTTTTCCCCCTTGATGTCATTATGATACTAACGAGCTGCAGCGTATTGCCAGTGTCGAAGACTTCAGAGACGGCAAGGTGAACTACCTGCTTGCCACCGATCTTGCGTCCCGTGGTTTGGATATCAAGGGAGTCGACACCGTCATCAACTACGAAGCCCCACAGTCCCTGGATATCTACGTCCATCGTGTGGGCCGTACGGCTCGTGCTGGTCGCAGCGGTGTTGCCATTACGCTGGCTGCAGAGCCTGACCGCAAGGTCGTCAAGGCGGCGGTCAGGGCTGGCAAAGCACAAGGCGCCAAGATCATCAGCCGCGTGATCGACCCCGCGGACGCGGACAAGTGGCAGGACCAGGTGGACGAGATGGACGACGAGATTGACGAGGTGCTCGCCGAGGAGAAGGAAGAGAAGCAGCTCGCGCAGGTCGAGATGCAGGTCAAGAAGGGCGAGAACCTGATCAAGCACGAGGAGGAGATCCACGCGCGGCCGAAGCGCACGTGGTTCGAGACGCAGGAGGACAAGAAGAAGGCCAAGGAGCTCGGGCGGGCCGAGCTCAACGGCGTCAGGGAGGCCATGAAGAAGAAGGGCGCGGGCAGGCTCAGCAACAAAGACAAGAAGAAGCTCGACTCCAAGGCGGAGCGGAGCGGCGGCGACAGCAGGTCGTGGAAGAAGGGGCGGGCCGAGCGAGACGGCAAGGGCGCGGTGCTGAACCTGAAGAAGGTCAGCAAGCCCAAGCCCAAGCCCAAGGCGAAGGGACCGGCGGGGAGGAAGGGGAGAAGGTAGCTGTAGTGATATCCAGATAATGCATTGTTGTTGTTGACGTCGACGTCGATTGGCCTGTTGTTCATCCGACTTCGATGATGCGGGAAGAGTCCGCTGATCAACGAACCCCCTGGAGCTCACGAGCCCCGCCCTGCTAGCGGGTGACGTAAGGCTGCTAGACAGGGGCAACAATGCCTGGGCAATTGTCGAGGTCACAGCTTTCGCATTCCAGGTTCCAAGCATTCTCGAAGTTGGGGCTTCCTTTTGCGCCCAATTCTTCAACTCTCCCTATCCGCACCTACCTAACCTACTTGGAAGGTAGTAAGTAGGACGCCAGGCAGCCACGAAGCCAGCAATTACAACCCCGAAGCTCGTCAGCAATCCTCCAGCCGCAAACCAATCTCGCGTCTCTTTACCACCATCGTTAAAACCGAGCTCACGTCCCAAAAGCCACCACAACCACAACCACCCACAACCCATCGCGAACCGATTTAAACTACAACAACAACGACGAAACTGGCTCCCTTCAAACCACCACCACTACCACCGCCGCCCCACCTCCGACCCAAACGCCTCCCGCCGCTACCCCCGCGACCGCATCTACAGCAATCCCGCCCGCCGCACCCTGTGCATCACCACCGCGCGCCCTCCCTCCTCGCTTCCCTCCGCGCCCGCTACGCCGAGCGCCTGCTGCGCTTCCGCCACGACACGCTCCCGCGGTACAAGCGCGGCCTGCAGAGCCGGGTGTACAAGTTCATTCTTGCGCGGCAACTGCAGCGGCAGCTGCAGCAGCGTAACAGGCGGTCGGAGAATAGAAGCAGGTGTTGGCAGCTGGGTGGGAGTGGGAGGGCGCCGGGGCCGGGATTGGGACCGGCACCGGTAACTAGTGGGAGGGAGGGTTTGGGGTCGGGAGATTCTGCCTCCACCGCTGCGAGCCGCGGTGGGGTGGGGTATGCTGCGCAGGGAGGACGCAGGGACGTAGAGAGCGCTGCTGTTGCTGCTGCTGCTTCTGCGGTGGTGCACGGGGCGAGGGGTAAAATGCAGGGTGGTCAACAACAATATGGGGGTGGATACGGGTACGGGGCGTACGGGACGGGGTCGGGGTCTGGCGGCTTCGAGCGCGAGTCCAGGCGCAAAAAGTTCGCGGCTGTTGCTGGGAGCGTGTACCGCGCCGGGGTCGCGGCGGCCAGCGAGCTGAAGGAGCAGTACAACAACACGCGGATACGCGGGGTGGACATGGCGGGCGCGCAGGTGTCGATCCCGGGGGCGTTTCCGCAGGTGTCGATCATCACCAAGGGGGACGAGCAGATGGTGCTGTTCCCGACATATGCAAAAAGGCATGTGCGGGAGTTTGGCGGGCAGGGCGGCGGGTTCCAGGCGGCGAACGCCGCGCAGATGGGCATGAGCGAGGAGGAGTACTGGAAGCAGGAGTGGGCGCGGGCCGAGGATGAGAAGGCCGTCGTAGATGTGGATGTGAGGGGGTGGATTTACATGCCCAGCAAGGGGCCGATGACGCGGCGGAATCGCATGCTGGTTGGCCTCGCGCGGCGGCTGAGCGGGATTCCGGCGCCCACGACGCAGACGGAGCCCGTGGCGAGCTCGCATGAGCAGTACGAGGAGATGAAGGAGGAGCAGAGGATTGCGCGGGAGGCCCGGGAGATTGAGAAGCGGGGGCAGGACGAGAAGGAGGTTGCGAATAGGGGCGGGTACAGCGAGTCGCCCAGCGGCTCGAAGGGGACCAGCCACGCTCCCGTATCGCCGCCGCCGTCGCCGACGTTGTCGGCCAGGACGCCCACCATGTCGCAGTCGGACATGACGGACGCAGAACTCGCTGTCGCTAACGCGAACCTCATGGCGCGCCTAGGGCCGTTCATGACGACGCCGCTGGTGCAGCTGCCCATCACCATATTCTTTTACAACGAGCAGCAGTCACGGTCCCACACGGTCATGACAGACGACTCTGGCCACTTTAACGCTCGGGTCGCTCTCGAGTTTGTTCCCACCGACGTCAGGGTGCTGGCGAACGAGAATCTCTCAACCACCAAACCGGTCGAGATCATCGACTCCAAGGGCGTCAGCCTTATCAGCGACGTCGACGACACGGTCAAGCGCTCCGACATCTCGATGGGGACGCGCGAGATCTTCCGGAACGCGCTTGTGCGCGATCTGGCCGACCTGACGGTCGACGGGGTCAAGGAGTGGTACCACACGATGCACGAGATGGGCGTCAAGGTGCACTACTGCTCCAACAGCCCGTGGCAGATGTTTCCGGTCCTGGCGACCTTTTTCCACACGGCCGGCCTCCCCCACGGGTCGATGCACTTGAAGCAGTATAGCGGTATGCTGCAGGGTATTTTTGAGCCTGTCGCAGAGAGAAAGAAGGGGTCGCTGGAGGCCATCATCCGGGACTTTCCAGAGAGAAAGTTTTTGCTCGTTGGCGACAGCGGCGAAGCAGATTTGGAGGTGTATACGGAGCTTGTGGTGGCCAATCCCGGCCGCATCTTAGCTGTCTTCATCCGCGACGTCACCACCCCCGACCAGACGGGGTTCTTTGATTCATCGTTCAGCATGGACCAGGGACAACGCAGCAGACCGGGCAGCACTAGGGCCAGAGGGGGGAGACCAGCCGGCGGCGAGCTTGAAAGAAGACCACAGCTGCCTCCTCGGATGACAGCGCCCCCTGCCAGTTCAGGACCGATCATGGGGACACTAATAGACTTTGACGAGCCTGAGCCGGTCATCTCTGTTCTCGGGAGAGAAGCCAGCCAAGACCTAGCAAGTCTCAGCACGCCGGGCTCGGATGTCCCCCCTCGGAAACCGCCACCACCACGCCCAGCCAAACCCGCCGCCTTGCGGAGCACCCCATCAGATGCCAGCACCAACAACCAAAGAGGCACTCCCACCGGACCCGATGTTAGCCCGGGGCTACCTCTCCGGCCACGGACCTCTGCCGGCACTCCCCCCAACACATCCAAACCGACGCCGCCGCCACCGCCCCCTCCCCGGCGTCGCGGGACGGCCCCAACGGTACAGCAGCCGCAGCAGCCGCGTAACAACGGCTATTTCAACTCGGACGTGGCCGAGATGGAGCCGCTGCCGAAAATATCCGGCGGATACCCCGCCAGCATCACAGAAACGGCGACACCGCCCAACGGGCCGGCAGCAGGCACGGCGGCGGTCAACAAGAAGGTCGACTTGTGGCTGCGGCGGCTGGCGAGGGCGCACGAGATACTGGATGCGCAGGGGGTGAAGCTGTATACCTGGCGGCGGGGTGACGATGTGATTGCCGAGGCGGAGGGGATTGTGAGGGAGGCGATGGGGAGGATGGGCTGAGGATGGGTTGGGTTGGGGGTAGGGGGGAGTAAGGGGTCAGGGGTAATGAGGGATGTGAGAGATGGATGGAGTATATATTACAGCGGAGGCTATTACTTCAGGATATGGTGTCTGCATGAGATATGAATCAAGGCCGTTATATAGATGTATAGGGCGTTACAAAGCAACATGGTCGACGAGGTCAGGGAAGTTTGGTCGTGGTACCACTCAACCCTAACCCCGGTCTCACCGCCTGCCAGATCAGATCGCTGCAAGTCGGCGACCCGCATTCGGCCAGCAGAAAAAAAAAGTGCAGCAGCGCGCGCCAAACGCTCCCTCGAAGCCCCGACGCCAGCGGCGCTGGAATAATTGCAGCGATTTGAAGTTGAGTCACCGGCCAGCCCGCCCCCGCCTCCCCGACGACGGAACCTATGACAGCGGCTCGGAGGACAGACGTTCCAGGTTGGCCGGATAGAGTGAAGCGGCGCGTGTAGAGGCGCCGGCTTTTAAATGTATGCAGCAGCAGCAGCACAGGTCGTGCGGGTCTCGTCCAAAGCCAAACCCAAACCCAACAACCCCAGACTCCATCCGCTGAACCTGCCGCTGCTGCGCTTCACCTCGCCCTCGCCGCCCGCCTCTCAGCACTACCCCCGTGCCCGCTGCGCCAGCTCGCTCGCCCGATTCCACGCCAAAGACGAGTCCCTCTACCACAAATCGCCCGTCCCCGATACCACGGCCTGGCAGATCCGCCACAGCCCGCGCTACCTGCTCAAGGGCGCCGCCCGCTTCATCCTCGTCCCCCACGTCGCCGCCCGCACCGGTCCTCACCCCGCCATCACACGCTTCCCTCCCCCGACCGGCATGCTGTGCTACGTGCAGGTCGTGGGCACCCCCACGGCCGACACGCCGGGCGGCTGCCTCATGCTGCACTTCGACAACCGCCGCTACCTCTTCGGCCGCATGGCCGAGGGCACCCAGCGCAACATGGTGCAGCGCGGCGTGTCGCTCGCAAAGATCCACGACATCTTCCTCACCGGCCGCATCGACTGGGACGCCACCGGCGGCCTGCTCGGCATGATCCTGACCCTCGCCGACCTCAAGGCCGCCTCCATGGCCGACATCGACCTCGTCAACGAGAAGCTGCGCAGCAGGGGCAGCAAGAACATGAAGTCCGTCACGGCCCATCTGAACATACACGGCGGCGAGAACCTGGTCCATCTCCTGGCGACCGCCCGCCGCTTCATCCTGCGCAAGGCCCTCCCCGTCCACACCAGGGAGATGCGCCACGACCCCCGCGCCGGCCCCGAGAACAAGGACGAAGCCGATTACGAGGACGAGAACATCCGCGTCTGGTCCATCCCGCTGTCCAGCGAGAAGCCGGTAGAGCGCCCCTCTGGGGAGAGCTCGCCCAAGAAGCGGAAGCTGAGCGCGTCCTCGGACCCGCAGCAGCAGGATCTGGCCGCCGAGGAGACCGACCAGAGCATCAGAGAAGCCGTCGTCAAGGACATGTTCTGTTCCAAGTGGAAGCTCGATACCCTGCGCGAGTTCAGGCTTGCCGACGTGCACCTGCCCGCCAAGATCTTCGTCCGAAACAGCCAGGGCCACATCGAGCCCTACACAGGCCCGCCCGCCTCCGAGGCCCCCGACGCCAAGGTCCTCGTCCGCCTGCCCTGGCCCGCAGCGCAGATCGACCAGCTGCCCGCGACGAAGCCGTCCAAGCAGTCCATGTGCTACATTGTCAAATGCCACTCGCGGCGCGGCAAGTTCAACGTCCAGGAGGCCACCCGGCTGGGCGTCGTCAAGACTGATTTCAAGAGGCTCACGGCGGGCGAGACGGTCACGGGGAAGGACTCGATAGTCGTCACGCCGGCCATGGTCATGGCGGACCAGATTGAGGGCCGGGGCTTTGCCGTCGTCGATCTCCCGCACGAAAATCTGATCGCGGACTTACTCGACCGTCACGAATGGTCGAACCCGGAGATCATGAAGGGCATCGACACCATGTACTGGATCCTTTCCGACGGCATCACCCTCGAGAGCCAAGGGGTGCAGCAGTTCATCACGGCCCACTCATCCATCAAGCACGTCGTGCTCGGCAGCGCCGTGTGCCCCAACATTCCGGCGCTCGAGTCCCCCACCTCGCAGCTCATCAAGATGAACTACATCGACAAACAAAGGTTCCCGCTCCCCGTCTTCGACACCAACCCGACGTCCAGTCTCGCCGAGGCATTACAGTCCGTCGCCGAGCCCGGCCGTGCAGGCCTAAAATACCAGCTTGCCCCGAAGCCGACATTCCTGACTGACGATGTCGTCCCGGTCATGGATACCAAGAAGCCCCTCTGGGAGCTGGCGACGTATGCGCCGGAGGTGATGAAACTAGCAGACGTCGCCCGCAAGGCGGCTTCCGAGCCGGCCTTCCTTGCCGAGGTCGACAAGTCTCAGCAGGACCTGCCCAGCCCGCAGGCCGAGATCATCCCGCTCGGCACCGGCTCGGCCATGCCGTCCAAGTACCGCAACGTGTCGGCCACCCTGATCCGGGTCCCCGGTTGGGGCAGCTACCTGCTCGACTGCGGCGAGAACACGCTCGGCCAGCTCCGCCGCTGCTTCGGCTACCAGGGCGCCGACGAGGTCCTCCAGGACCTCCGCGCCATCTACATCAGCCACGCCCACGCCGACCACCACCTCGGCACCATCAACGTCATCGCCCGCTGGCGCAAGGTTGCCCCAGAGGCCAACAAACTCGCCATCATCGCCACGCCAAAGTACCAAGACTTTGTGCGCGAATTCTACCAGGTCCAACACCTCACCCCGGGCCGCCTCATCAACGTCACCCTCCGCTCCCCGGGCCGCGCGCTCCCCGGCCGCCATGCCGAGCCCACCTTCCCCGCCGGCGCCGCCGCCCAGGCCGCCGCCGCCCAGCTCCCCAAGATCGAAGCCTGCTTCGTCGACCACTGCTTCGAGGCCACCGCCGTCGTGCTCACCTTCCCGGACACGGGCCTCAAGATCGCCTACTCGGGCGACTGCCGGCCCTCGCGCGAGTTCGCCGACCTCGCCCGCGGCGCGCACCTGCTGCTGCACGAGTGCACCTTCGAGGACGAGCTCGCCGGCGACGCCCTCGCCAAGAAGCATTCCACCCTGTCCGAGGCGCTCGACGTCGGGCGGCAGATGGAGGCGCGCCGCATCCTGCTGACGCACTTCTCGCAGCGGTACCCGAAGTTGCCTGCTGTGGATGAGAAGGCGCTCAGGGCGGAGCAGGGGGGCAGGGATGTCGAGGTGCTGTTTGCGTTTGATCTGATGAGGGTTAGGTTGGGCGAGTTTAAGCAGGCCAGGATGTTTTTGCCGGCGTTGGGGGAGCTGCTGAAGGAGGGGGCGAGGAGGGAGGAGGGGGAGGGTGTATGATATGTAGATGAGAGCGCTGTATGATATGATAGTTGGGATAGGTGGGGGATTGTGGATAGACGTGTTATAGATGTGTTGGTGAGGTTGGCTTGCATAGCTGGAGGTGTACACTAAAGGTTGGCTGGTGAGATTGGTTATAGAATGCTGCTGGTTTTTCTCTACTCACGCGGTTGGTGACCTACCATCCTGGTACTTCAAAATCAAGTGCCTTGCAGTTCGCAGAATTAGTTTCACATCCACATCCCAGCTCTCCCTCCTGCCTCTCTTTGAAAGGTGTCATGTAACAAACTACTCTTGGCGGCTAGGAGCATCGGCGATTTGGGAGCCACATCGAGTAGTTAGATAGATGACCATCCAAGATTCACAGCTCCGCAATGGGCTCATCATTGGCACAGCTCCAGTCAAATGGTAATTGATAATCATTCTTAGCCCCTTCCCCAGATTAAGTCTGCCACCGAGAGTCTACAAGGACGCAAGAACGGTGTCGTACTCGCACCAGAGATACAAAGGAGTCGAGACTAGCCTCGAGTAGTTGATGATTGTTCTCGGAAAGGGATCCAAACAAGGGGTGACTCACCTCCTGTTCGAGGCTATCACCACAACTGCCCCAGACTTGTTCTCGTGACGCCGCGGATTGGAGCATCTTCCGGCTTCTCCCACTCAGGCATGCTCAGGCATGCAAAACATCACACTCTACGGAGGGAAAGCGGCCCTCTTCCTTCTTCCTATATGTAGAAATCCCCCCAGTCTGTTGACTGCTGGCTTGGTTGACCGTGGCCCTCCGCACCTGTCTGCTTCGGGGTTGAGAACACGTCGAGGGAATCCCTGACGCTCTCACCGCCGTGCTGTTGGCGGCGACGGAAAAGGGGCTCGGGGATCTGGGCGTTGGGGCGGTCCTCGTGATACCGGTGGTTGTGAGAGGGGGCGTATTCGCCGGCTGAGCCGACTCCGTCGTCGGTGAAAGGGGAGGGGGCTCGAGGCGGGGCGCCGGAGGGCCAGTCATCTTCCGGCCTTGCCTCGTCCTGCGACGGCGGCTCAAAGTCCTCTGCCCCGTCCAGGCCGCCGACAGGGTAAGAGTCCCTATAGCTGTCATAATGCTGGCGATCGCCATCCCAGTGCAGCCTGACCTGCGGCATCGGCACGCCGCCCACAATCCTCGTCCCCGCCGGCAGCCCACCGCGGTGTTTACTCCGCCCCCTTGTCCCATCATCGTGCTCGGCCCCCCTCCTCTCAACCCTCCTGGCATGCATCCACCGCCGCACCTGCCTCACCTCCTCCGCCAGCGTGTCGCTCTCAGCCTTCATCTCCCGCTCCTCCTCCTCCCGCCCAGCAATCTGCATCCACGCCTCCACCAGCGCCAGCAGCCGCGGCTCCCGGCCCTTCTCCCGCGCCTTGATATTCGCCCGCAGCGCGACCAGCACCTCTTGTCTGCTCCCCACAACGGCCAACACACACGCGGCACACCCGCTCTCCACTCTCTCAAAGCTGTGCTCTGCGCTGACGCCACCGCCGTAGTACCGCTCAAACTCGCTGGGCGAGAGGAAGAGCGTCGCAACCCCGCTGAGAGTGTTCACCAGGCTCCTCATCCTGTCCCCATGCCGCCGATGCTCCCAGTGATGCTGCCCCTCCCCATCAAAGCCAGGGCCAGGGCCAGGACCAGGACCAGGACCCGAAGAAGGAAAGTGATCGAAATGAGCGGCACGACCGAAACGGCGAGCAAACCCCCTCACAACATCACACCGCACCGAAACCTCCACCTCGACCAGCCCGAGACAAAACCCCACCAACTCCGCATCCAGCTGCTCGAGCTTGGCATGGCAAGGGCACAACGAGCACAGTGGTGTGTGCATTTTTTGTGCGGCGAGCCGGTTTTGTGAAGGGGCGGTTGCTGTGTTGATTTTATGTTTGTGTTCGTGTTTGTCGTTGGTCCTGGCCTCATGGGGAGGAGGAGGAGAAAAACCAAGAGGGGGGCGAGGCGTGGTCGAGGTAGAGGTAGGACAGGAGAGGAGGGCGGCGGCGAACTCGAGGAGGGCTGGGCGCGGAAGGCGGGAGAGCTGGTCGAGCTCTGCGTCGTTGTTGACATCGTCCATGTCGGGGGGTGGGAAGGAGGGGGACATGGTTTTTTGTATTTGTGTGTGTTGTTGTGTGGCCGTGTCTTCTGCCGAGGAAGGGAGGGATCGGTCAGAGAGCGATGAATTGCTTCTTCTTGGGCGGTTCTTCCTGGGCTCGGAACTCAGCGGTATCCCCTGGGGTGGATGGATGGTCTGCCAGGTTTCGATATGCTTCCGTGGGTGCGAAAGGCGGCTGGGCTGATGAAGTGAGCGTCAGAGGTAGAGCAGTGATATATCCTCTCCGGCACAAAGAACTGCGGCCATGACTCCAAGTGTCCATTTTGACAAGGCCTCAAGCCAGCCTCAAGATGTGAGAATCTTCTATGGCGGTGGGTCGGCAGCGTCTACTCAAAGGAGAAGCGAATAAACAGCGTTCTGTCGATGAACCAGACAGGGGGGCTGTCAACAAAGTCCTTGTTGGCGGAGGCCTATGCAAGTTAGCAACAAAGAGAAGGGGGCAGGCTTGAACAGGGGAACAAACCATACTCCATAATCAACATCCCCCCTGACCTGCTACTCGTGAGATGGCTAGTTGAAACCAGACCAGTCGAGCGAGAGGCTCTCTCATCGGCGACTCAACAGCAAACAGTATCGCTCTCGCATTAGAACATTGCCACTGCCACGCCTATATATAAGCCCGGCCTTCGCTGCTCGCGAACCCCGGGTATGAGACCCACATGTCTATGAAACTTGAATCAACGCCCTTCATCCCCAGATCATTGTGATGCCTCGCCCAACGAAACGCGAAATGCGGTGGATAAATATAGTTCCGAAAACCCTTTCCTACCCCCCCAATACCGCGTTCACCGCTGCACCAACGAGATGTTGGCGAGCCCGTATAAAAGAATAAGATGATATATCGAATATGTGGGAGACATGTCTTCGTGAACCTCCCCGTTCTGCCGTTACAACACGGTATGCCGTGATGCAGAGATCACCGCTCGCTTTTCGCCCGTCACCTCCTCACCGCCCGCTCCTCTACGACAGGCCCGTGGCTGGCCCTAGACGGCTCCCGCTCCCGCATCCTCTGTTTGTCGGCACGGATGCGCGCCGCTTCGGTTCCGTCGTCGGGATGCGCAACTTCGCGGAACCAGGGATGCTGCAGCGCCTGTTTCGCCGTGATGCGGTGCGCGGGATCGTAGACAAAAATCTTCTGCAGGAGATCCAGAAACTGCTGCAGGAATTTGGTGGACGGCGGAATAATGTCCTGGAAACGGTCAGCCGTCTGCGATTACAGGCAGGGCGAAAACACCAACCGGTAGCCTCTTCATAGCCTTGACGAATCTTCTAGATGCTCGCGTTGTATCCGGCATGGGGTAGTCCAGTTTGAGGCGCTTGAAATATCTGCCTTGTGTTAACTCCCTTGGTCATCTCAGAGCGGCTGGGTGGTACGCACTTCGAAGCGGGGTTTCCGCCGTTCCTCGTCATCTTGTTGACCTGCTGTACGAGGGACGGGTCGATGCGGGCGTCGACAACAGATTCCATCATGGCCAGATGCTCGAGGTTATCGTGCGTCTGAAAAAGGGCATCGCCCGTGAAGAACTCGACCAAGATGCACCCGATGCTCCAAATGTCGCATGGGTAAGACCAACCGAGCCCGAGGATGATTTCGGGCGCCCGGTAATGGCGAGTAGACACGACTGACGAGTGGTATTCGTCTTGGAAAGTGGCGGAACCGAAATCGATCAGCCGAATCTCCGTGTCGAGCAGCACCTTTCTTTGGCTGGCCTGGCGGTTGCTGTTGTTGGTGCTGGCCGACGGTATCTTCCTGTTGTACGTAAACGTTTGGTACTCGTTGTGGCACAGAAGAATGTTCTCGGGCTTCAGGTCCGTGTGGATCAGGTTGAGATCATGGAGAACTGCTCCAAAGTCAGCACATGCCCCGTACGATGCGGACGGGGGCTCCTTACAAGCGACGCTGGTCAGCAGCTGGCGAGCAAAGTTCTGAATCTGACTGTTCGGGAAGGGCACAAAACTGTTGCTCTTCAGAAAGTCAAACACGCTCTGGCCGAGGAGGTCCATGACGATGCAGATGTGCCCGCGGTAGTCGAAACAGTCTCGGAAGTGGATGCAGCGGTTCCGGTTCTCCTCGTCGTTGGCCCTGAGCGTCTCCAGCACCCGGAGTTCGATCTTACTGGCCTCGCGGTATTTTTGCACGGAGCGGATGATTTTGATGGCGACGAGCTTCTCCGACACCTTGTCCCTTGCTTGTACCACCTTGCCAAACGTGCCTTGTCCGAGCAGCTTGACCATTTGATCTAGAGGCGAAATCCGTCAGTCCCAGGCTCTGCGGCCGCCGGCTCGCAAACGCGGTGCGGGCACTTACATCGTTCGGTCAGGTCGTTGTCGGGTACCACAATGTAGTGGCCATCGTCGTCGTCGACACGGATGTTCTTGGAATGGGGGGGCTGAGTTGCTGGTCAGCGGCTTGTACAGGGAGAGGAGGACCGGGCCACTCACGTCGGGGACGACCTTGATGTGCACGTCGCGGGCCTTCTTGGGGGGGTAGGGAGGAGGTCGGTAGTGAGCGAGGGCATCGGTATATATCGCAGCCTCGCGACGCCTCGCTTCGTTGGCGATCTGCTGACGAGTCGTCCGCTTTCGTTTCTGGCCTGGTTGTGTGTCGTACTCGTAGTGACCATTTGACGAGAGCGACCCTAGTGACGTCGCTGCCGTCGTGTGAATAGCCGAATTTGTCCGGTCGCTCGCGGCGGTCGACTTGCTCGGAGTGTGGGACCCGACAGCGGCACTATGGTGGACGGGATCGTACGGCGTCGGCTCGTCGTCTCGCTTCCGCTTCTTGGCCGAGGAGCTGGCGGCACCATTGGCAGCGACGTGTTGTCGGCCGTTTGCCAGCGCCTGCGCCGCGGCGGCCGCTGCATTCGGCCGGTCGGGTTCGGGGGTGTCGTCGATGACGATGATCTCCTTAGGGAGGCCGTTCTTGTAGAAGGTCTTCCAGTCGGGCTCTCTCGAGCGGCGTTTCTTGCGGGCCGGCTGTGGCTCTGCCGGCGGCTGGGCCTGCGAAGCGGCGGGCATGGTTGGGTAGATGTGGTCAAGCCGAGAAGTCCCATCGGCGGCGTCGATCGGAGCGAGTCTCGCGTGGTCCGACGGCACGGCGGCTACTCCATTTGCCGACGTGTGGCTCGCCGCAGAAGAGTAGCCGGGGGACGGGTAGGCCAGGCGGGTGGCAGGCGGGAGGATTGGGTTCGGCGGGCGGTACGACGACGAGTTGGACTGGGGATACGGCTGGTGCTGGTGTTGGTGGTGCGGATAGCGGAAATGGTGCGGGCTGTAGTGAGGCAACGTTGCCGTCGCGGTCGTCGGCGTCGACATTGTCGCTCTTTCCTGGCCCGCGGCAGAAACGGGCGTGGGGACCAAGAGCGTGGGTGGGAATGTGCGAGGGAAGACAAGGGAAGACGAGGGGCTCGGGACGCGGTAGAGGCGGAGGTGGTCGCTCGTTAGTGAACGACTGGCCCCCGGCGATCTGACTGGTGATTGACGGGCGCTGCTGGGATTGGGAGTCGTCTCGTCCCGCTCCTCGACCAAGGAGCCCGCGCGTGATGGTCGGTTCTGGCTGCTAACGAGAGCGGGTTGATGGCGGCGTCGGCATTTGTTCCACGGACTCGAGTCGCTGCCAGCGTTGATTGTTTGTGGTAGTGCCCAGGCCAGAGGCAAAAATGAAGCAGGACGAAGATGTCACGATCTGGAACCTGGATCTCGGTGCTCGGCCAGGGCCAAATTCCTCGTTGAGGGAGGGGGGCAACCTGGAAGGACCCGAACCCTCAGTGGTCTGTGTGCGTGCTGGGGCCGGGCTGCGACGCTGCGTTGTGCGTGGCAGAGCCTGGCAGGACCTGGCAAAACGAGAACCGGATTTGCGCGGCGGCCGAGGGTCAGTTCCAGTTGATTGCCCTACCTCGCATGTTTCGCTCGGCGCCGCCGTTATTACAGGAGTCGATGTCTTGCCTGCTGCAAGGGAAGACGAGGTTCAATCTACACGCCGTCGAACCCAGCTCGACATTCTCACATGGAATCCTCGTGCATTTGATCTTCTTGTTTTTTTGGAAGCGCCATTGCTCATCTTTACGGCGATGGATGTGACGGCAGACCAAATCCAAATGTCTCTGGCAAGGCAAATGGAAGGTTCCCTCTGCCAAGTCGCGACTTTCGCCCTCCTGTCGGTACTCCGGGGCCAGATTATCGAGCTGGCACTGTGCTTTCGCTCATTGCTGACAGCACAGTCTCCGCCTTGTTAGGCTCTTGGCACAGTGCGGATGACGGATGGCCTGGCCCATTCACCAGCCTGTTCTTCACGTTCCTTCCATCCTCGCACATAGTGGTCCATTCTTTCTCAGGGGCCGCTGCCCTCGTTTGCCAGGCCGCAACAGCGCTGCATTCGCATTCCAGCATGGGAGCGCCACTGGAGGATTGTGGGCCTTTTTGCTGGTGTGGGGCTCTTGGGCATGATCCATGACAGTGCGACCCTGTCAGATTGGAGCCGTGGACGACCCCGTCCCGTCTTGTAAGCCATCATTGCCCGTTCAAATTCGCCGACAAGGCGTCGCATACGGGCCGTGCTCAACACCGATGAGACGGCCAGAGGTTGACTCTCATGCTTCGGCGGCCCAAAACAAGCGCGGAAAGTCAGCGAATCACTCCTCCCACCAACTCCTGTCTCGAAAAGCCCTTCCGAGCGGACGCCGGCTCGCAACGTTATGTCTGGCCGCGCTGCTGGATATCATTGCCTGATCTTCAATGATGTGGGAGACCCCAGGCACGCTCGGAGGTTGGGAAACCACGAACGGCATCCAACAGGGCCGGCCGCCCAAGCTGTGCCAGGAAGAGAGGGGCCGAAAAGAACGGGGGAAACAAAACCGAGCCGAGACACTAAACAAGGGGATCTTGGGAATTAATATCCGCGAATACCTTCTGGAAGGGCGCACCATCCGTCTCCAGTATCCCGTCCCAAAGGAGAGACGGAGATACGCTATCACAGATTATCCAGGCGAAGCGCTGGAACTCCGGAAGCTACCTGGTAGTTATTGTTCGCGTGGTTCCCTAGCAACACTGCCAATCTCACTTGGCAGCTGCCGCCGCCAGGGCGTCTTTTGCCGACCTGGAACCGACTCTCCCTGGTTCGACAGCCAGAAGGAAGGACGTTGATCGATGAAGCAACTGTCGTCCATTTTAATTACCACAAAATCCCCAGTCGTTAACTCCCCCTCACTCGCAGCAATCGTCCCAACTCGGCACGTTTCGCCAGTCCCCGAAAAAAGCTGCATGGATTTGATCCCGCCTGCACCTGCATCCGACTGCGGTAACCCGAACAGCTCGTGCTGACGACCTCCCTTCTGGGGGGTCACCACAGTGAACGTGACGGGCTGTTCTGCGGGGAAGTATGGAGTGATATCCCTCCTTTGCCGACCTGTTGGCTTGCTCCGAGTCCTTAATAATCGGGGTGGTTAACCACAAGCGGCACCAACGTCACCGTTCTCGTCGCAAATAACTCGATTATTGCCCGTCACACAAAAGCGGCAATTTTCAGCCAGTGGACATGTCGTAACCGATGGGCGTGTCTCTCATGCTATCATCAGTTGCGGCCCGCCCACGTCAGACTGGGAGGGGGCGCTTGGTCCATTTCGCTGTCCATTCGCCCTCCCGGGATAATAAGGGCGGCGAGGTGCCGCGCGACGCATTAAGTTGCGGGCGAGAGCGAGATGATGCGATGATTTCTCTGGCCCGAGACTGTGGCCGTTCGCAGCAGGCCCCCTTTTTTGCCGCCGCCGCTTTGCCCCGCGTCTCGACAATGGCTGGTCTGGGCTTATAGAGTTCAACCCCTTTGTTTGTTTGTTTGTTTGTTATGGCACGGAACTTCAACCCTTGACGGGGGTATTCAATAAATTCAGGGGGAAACAGCTCCAAAATAGAGCAAGATGATAACTATCCGGTGGAACTCGGAAAGGCCATGTCGATTTGACGACCTGGCAGTTTCCCTTGCAAAACAAGCCGTCGTTTTGACGTTTTGACGGGATCTTCGGCTCTGTCCCTTTTCCCAGGCCGTCAAAGCCGAGCGGGGGTCAGAAACACGTCGAATTGAATGTTTCATACGGCAAAGGGGGGGCCAAAAGCCTTGATGTCAAGAACCACGGTCGGTGGGTGTACATACCTACCTACCTACCTTATAATCCCCCTTTGTTTGTCCATGCGCGGCTGGCCTCACCTCGAATCGATGGCCCGATGGCCGGTTTCACCAAGCTGACCGTCACTCAGAAACGACTTCGCTGCGTTGATCGCCCAGACACAATTGTCTTCAAATCTTGGTATTTAATCCCCTCCCAAAAGCTTCTCTATCCTCCTCAAACGAATCAAAATGTCGAAACCGAAACAACCCAGATCAAACTCCAGGCTATGTCATGCAGCACGCTACGCCAAGCTATGCGACAACGCCTCCCCAGGCGAAAAACAAGTCACCATGACTTGGAACTTTGAAGCCCTTTACTAACTCCCATATCCAAACCCTATCCCCCCCCCACCCTCCCCCCCCCCAAGTTGTTTAAATCCCCCTATTAAACTCCACCAACCCGCCCTCACCCCCCCGCCCATGGAACTCGGGCTCGAGGCTCTCGGCCCTCAGCCGCTGGCGCTGCGGGAACGCGGCCAGCGCGAGCGGCAGCGCGGCGTAGCTCGTGACGAGGATCAGCCCGAGGTTGACGGGCAGGGTCCAGCGCGGGTTGCTGCGCAGCCAGGCGGCGCCCTGCAGCCGCACCAGCACCAGCGGCGGGATCACCATGATGGGCGAGCTGTTGAAGACGCGGCTGGCCGCCGTCTCGGCGACGGCCAGCGTGGCGGCCTTTTTGCTCTTGCCCAGGCTCTTCTCTGCCGTGCCCTCCGTCTGTTGGCTTCCACCACCGTCTTGGGGCTTTTCTAGAGCTGCGGCCGCGGCGGGGCTCGCCTTGGACGCGGCCGGGAACACGTCGATGCCCGTGCGCATCTCCTCGCCGCGCATGAGGAAGACGTTGAGGGCGCCCGCGCTGGCGACGGCGGCAAAGGGCACCAGGCGCGTGAGGATGAGGCGGGTCGAGGGGGAGAGGCTCTTGAGGCGCGGGACCAGGCTGTTGAGGCCGACGGCGACGGAGCACGAGGCGGTCACGGCGAGGAAGTAGGACTGGGCGATCTTGGACCAGGACAGCGGCGACGACTTGTTCGAGTTGGAGTAGTTGATGGCGACGTTGAGCGACTGGTTGGCCACTTGCCAGGCTATCGTGCCGCGGTTCTGTGGGAGACGGGAAAGTTAGTGGGAGGGGAAGGGAGAGAGAGTGAAGAGAGGGGCGTACGCCGAGGTTCGGGGTCAGCATGCCCGCTGTGACGACCAGGTTGGACAGCACGAAGCACGACATGCGGAAGGGCAGAAAGACGGCCTCGCCCGTGTCAGGGTGCAGTGTTGAGTCGACAATCTTCTTGGCCCGCCATAGCTCGGGGGTCATGGATTGTATTTGGCCCTGCTTGTATGCGATCAGGGTCTTCTTGGCTTGCTCGAGCCCGGCGCTGCCGACGAGGAGGGTCCTGGAGGTAGGAGACAAGGTCAGCAGTTGGTTCTTTGGTTGAGTAGACTCCTGTCGTCCCCGATTGGTACTGGAATCAACCTCCGTGTCCGCGTTTGCACTGCGCGCACCAAGCAGGAGGGTACACACCGGGCGCATCTGCCCCCTTTCCCACCCCCATTGAGCGTTCTCACCTCGGATCCGTAATGCCGGCGGTATGCCTGACGCGCCCCCAGTACGTGCTGAGGTCGTACTGCGAGTCGGGGAGCGCCCGGCTGCCTGGGAGGGAAGCAGACATGTTGACGACTGGACTGCGCGAGGGGGAGTAAGTGGGCAACGAAGGAAAGAAGGAGAGATAACCAAGGCCAACAATGGGTAACGAATGCGAAAAGAATGCGCTTTTGATCGCGTAGCACCAAATACCCGGCTGTAGCCGCCGATTGTCCCCAACTGCACCTGGTGATGTTGTGTCGCAAACGAAAGAGAGCGGTGAAACGGCTTGTCGAGATGGCGGCAGAAGGCGGCCCTGAAAAATGACTCCGACGTCGGTGGAGCACAGGGGTCCTGATAGCGGATTGCGGGGCAGCCAGGGCCTGGCCGCGGCGGGTGACAGGGGCGGGAGCGCCGGGTTGCCCCGCTTCCAACCGGACGGGGAGCTACCTAGGTACTGTAGGTAAGGTAGGTGGGCGTGTGTAAACGGACGGGATTGCAGCTTCCGTCTCGCAAACGCGTCGTCTGGGACTTTCCAACTCCACGAACGGCCGTCGAGCGCGATGGCAACAGTACCAC
This sequence comes from Parachaetomium inaequale, assembly GCA_033296685.1. Taxonomy (NCBI): domain Eukaryota; kingdom Fungi; phylum Ascomycota; class Sordariomycetes; order Sordariales; family Chaetomiaceae; genus Parachaetomium; species Parachaetomium inaequale. The sequence goes on along the minus strand of MU854388.1, from coordinate 101,131 downwards.
AGGGATATTGAATTCGGGAGCAGTCGGTTGCTCTATTCTCTCGCTTACCATGACGTTCAGCCAGGGGCTGCTGCGGCGGCTGCCCTTCTCTGCCTCGACGACCCCCCTCCAGGCCTCGACGTACCTGCTGGGCATCGCTCTCTTCAGCATCTCGTTCCTCGTCTTCCTCAACAGCAGTGTCTCGTTTGTGATCACCGACCTGATTGGCGTCAAGGAGGGCGTGGGCGACATCGTGGGCACTCTCGGCTTCGTCGACGAGATCGTGGCCCTCATCGCGTGTCCCATCTGGGGGCTCGTCTCGGACCGCAGCGGCGTGCGATATGTTGCCGTGGTTGGATATGGCGTCATTGGCTTGTCCCTGTTCCTTTTTGTCCAGGCGCGCAATGTCTATCCGCAGCTATTGCTGGCCAGGATATTCTTCGCTGTGGGCGCGACGGCCGCGTAAGTGATCCGGAGGCAGGGAGAAGCGACCCGTGCTGACGAACGTGTACCCAGAGCCACCATGGTGACCGCCATCCTCCCGTCATTGACCGACGAAACCGGGCCAGCAGCAGAAACCATCCCCTCGCCAAGCGGGAGACCGAGCGTCACGCTGTCTGTCGACTCTGAGGTGACCATCACCCCTGAGCGCTTCCGGAGCAGCAGCAACACACCCTCGGACGAAGACGTACCAACCGAGAACTCGGAAAGCACGGGAAAGCCATCAGCCCTCGCCGGCTACGTCGGCCTCTTCACCGGCTGCGGCGCCCTCGTCGCCCTGTCGCTATTCCTCCCGCTGCCGGCCCGCTTCAGCCACGTCGAGGGCGTCACGCTCGCCGACGCAATAAAATACAGCTTCTACGTCGTCGGCGTCATCTCCTTCCTCGTCGCCATCTTTGTCTTCTTTGGCCTGCGCGGCCTCAGGAGTGAAGAAGGCAAAGGATTCCGTATGCTGCTCGGCCTGAAGGGCGCTACCCCCCAAGGCACCGCTTCCACCTCATCTCTCGCCCCCCGGAACGTAAGAGAACAAAACACACTCCATTCCCCCATCCCCACCCAACAACCAACCCCCTCAACTAACCTTTACCCCCCCTCTCAGAAACCCCTCCCGTACCACCACCTCCTCAACCGCGCCCTCCGCCTCGGCCTCACCGACCCCGACATCGCCCTCGGCTACCTCGGCGGCTTCGTCGCGCGCGCCTCGACCGTCGCCATCTCCTTGTTCCTCCCCTTATTCGTCAACACCTACTTTTTCAGCCACGGCTTCTGCCAGGGCTCCCCGACCGACCCCTCCCCGGACCTCAAGCGCGAGTGCCGCCAGGCGTACGTGCTCGCGTCCATTTTGAGTGGGGTGGCGCAGCTTGTGGGTTTGATTTGCGCTCCGCTGTTTGGGTATCTCTCTAGTAGGAATAGGAACAGGAGCGGGAACGGGAATGGGGTGGGGGTGGTGAACTGGCCCGTGGTGGTGACAGCTTTGTTTGGGATGGTGGGGTACGTCGCGTTTCCGATGCTCAAGAGTCCCGAGTACAAGGATGTTCAGGGGCGCGGGGGGAGTCCGGTGGTGTTTCTGCTAGCAGCGCTCATGGGGGTGAGCCAGATTGGGGCGATTGTGTGCAGCCTGGGGTCGTTGGGGAAGGGGGTGTTGAAGGTGGAGGTTGTGAATGTGTTGGCGCGGCAGCAAGGTGGGGATCATCATCATGATCAGGATCAGGAGACGCTTGTTGAGGCGGCTGATGGGGAGGGCGATACGGCGCCGTTGCTGGAGAACACGGCTGCGTTGCCCAAGGATACCGTGTCGCGGGTGAGGCTGAAGGGGTCGGTGGCGGGGGTGTATTCGTGGTTTGGAGGCGCGGCGATTCTGCTGTTGACTAAGCTGGGGGGGTATCTGTTCGATTCGTGGTCGACAGGGGCTCCGTTTTACTTGATGGCTGTTTTTAATGGGGTGCTATTGCTTGCGAGCATCGGGATTGATGTTGGGCGGGCTGCCCGCGCTAGGAGGAGGCACCTACTCTAACGACATCGACGATAGCTTTGAATATGGGAGAGCATTCTCGGATTGGAATAAGACGCCGTTCCTGTCTCACCACACAAGTGGTAACGAGAGAAACCTGCCAGCTATCTTTGTACCCGGTATGTGTTCAGATGGGTCCCCAAACCACACCCTGTGACAGCAATGACCTTGCAGGTTCCTAGCGTCGTCGTACTGTTGAATTCCCCCTCTTCCTGGTAGTCAATACAGAGAAAGCAGACCTGCCCTTCTCAGCCCAATAAATACGGATACGAAGTCTGACTGCTTCCAAGCAGTGGATAGCAATCCTTACGGTGAGCCGTAGGGATGCTCTTGCCATTAAAGCGTTGGGAGAGGAGCTCGACCTCATCAGATCGAACATCAAAGACTCCGCGTGACGGTTCTCAACAGAGCTCAACCATGCTAAGGACTATAGTCTCTGTCTGGTTAGAGCCGACTGCTCCCAGCCACGGACGGGGTCACAATGCGCGCGGAAACGTTTTTTGAAGGATGAATTTGTAGTCTGTGTGGCCCATCACGTCGTCCATCCCACTGTGATCCTGTGACTGTCGTAGTATGTATTGATTGCTACGGAGTGGTTGAACTTCAGGACTTGTATGGGACCCTTGGGTAAGTAGGTATCACATATTTTGGAGTTGAATGTCAACATGATGTCAACACCCCTGACAAGTTCTCGCCCCGGACAGACACAGGCACGTCAACAATTCTAGTCGGCAAGGCTGTGTATGAACACAGAATCCCTCATCGCGCCAAGTCGTAGAGTCAAGCTGTCTGTCTACCTATGTACCTAGGTAGCTAGCAAGAGTGGTGCTACGAGCTAGAATAGTCTCTGCGTTACCTAAGAGGCAGACAGGCGTCGGGTACCGGTGCGTCAAGGAGTCGAACAACTCATTCTTACACAACACCTTACCCGTCCTCTCACTTTCGGTCGTCATTGCACCACATATCACCTAGCACAGGGGATTTGGACAGGGCAAATGGAAACATAAACCAGCCGACTCTACCAGTACACAAATGTCAGAAGATGGCCACCACGGATGCTGCGCGGAACACCCCCTTTTACTCCCCAAGCAGCCGACCATATTCCGAACACACACACACGACAGGGAAAGATCAAGTGAAACCGAGGGCCAGTTTTCGTTGTTAAAAGAGGAAAAGAAACTTCGTTGTTTTTTTGGGAGAAGTATCGATGGACCATCTGCTTTGCCCTTCATTGAGGCGGGAGGTGTGGCCCCAAGACGACCAGTTGTGTGGTCCGCGGCCAATGCACATGCCGATTCCTTCCTGTCCCGTACCGATCCTTCATTGCTCCGTTGACTTCGCTGACTCGGGGAACTTGAGACCATTTCTAGTTCCCGCGAAGTATCTCAATATGCGAGAGATTAGGCCTTGCCCAAGCTGGGGAAGGCATCCTCGTCGCTGGGGTTGAGCGGCTTGCTGTCCTGAGCACGGCCGCCGCGGCCACCACGGAACTCACCACGGAACTCGCCGCGGGGAGCACCACGGCCACGGCCACGGGTACCATCGCCACGGCCACGACCGCCATCGCCACGGGCACCACCGCGGCCGCCGCGGCCGCCCCTAGTGCGCTCGGCAGGCTCAATGTAGCGGTTCTCGAGCTCGACGAGCTGCTTGGTCTTGCGCTCACGCTCGCGCTTGGCCTTGCCGCCGCTGCCGGCGAAGAGCACCTCCTCCTCGTCCTTCTTGGAGAGGGGAGCGAAATCCTTCCACTTGTCGTCCTTGACCCCCTCGTTGGGCTTGCGGACCTGCAGGTCGGCCTCGAGGGCGGCCTTCTTCTCGGCCTGCTGGGCGAGGAACTGGTCGTAGGTGACTTGCTTCTCCTCGGGCTCCTCATCCTGAGTCTCGCCCTCGGCAGCCTCACCCTCGGCCTTCTGCTCGGACTGGGCAATCTCGGCGGCGGCTTGCTCGTCCTTCAGCTCGGCGTCGCCCTCGTTGGCACCCCAAGACTGGGCAGCCTGCTTCTCCGAGTTGCTGCTACAGAGGGCGTTAACGGTGGTCGACAGTGCGGGGTCAGAATGGTGAAGCTTACTGGAGAGCGCCCTTGGTGGGGTGGCGATCACCTTCTTCGCGTCTACCACCGCGGCCTGCGAGCTTGGCGTTAGCTTGGCTCAACATTGATATCGCCTAGGCAGGTTGCCACTTACCACCACGGAAGCCACCGCGGCGTCCGCCGCGGGGAGCCTCATCGGTGGACTTGCCACGGTTGAAATCCCGCCCGGCGTTGCGGTCGCGGAAAGCTACTCGAGCAGTTAGTAAAGACAGCACCCGGAAAGCGAAAAACAGAGGGGCTACACACCGGCCTCGTTGCCGCTCACATTGGCGCCGCCCCGACGGTTGCCGGTCGCGACCGGGCCCTTGGAGGGAGCCAGGCCATCGGTGTTGCGCTTGACCGTGTGGGTCGATGTCTTCTCGGCGGGCACCAGAGGAGCCTTGGGGGGCTCGTCGTCCTCGACGGTGTTGCCTGCGGCTGAGTGTTAGTATCGTGGGTGTTGTGACGGATGGCATCAGCCCGCCCGCGCCGGAGCTCGGGGTTGTTCGTCAATCGGCGGAGTCGGTGGGAGGAGACTAACCGAGGGAGTCGAGGGAGTCGAGGGCGGTGAAACGGTTCTGCAAGCAATCGACGAGTCAGTTTCAGTATTCGAGATCGGGACGCCCGAGCTCCGGACAGCTATCCCCAAGTCGCGATGGGTGCGCGATTGGCCGAGGGAAGCAAGGTCCGCAGTCAAACCGCCAGGAAAGCGAGGCCAGAGAGCTCCCGCCCGAGCAACTGGGGGAGCAAGCGCAAGCAGAGACAAAAACGCACCGCAAGAGGGACACTGGCAGACGACATCTTGCCCTGTGGTTTATCGCCCTTCAAGGCGTATAAAATTGAGAAGACCACAAGCTCCGGATGGAGTGAAATGGAGGGGAAATTGGTGGGTGAAACGAGCACCTAGCAGGACGAGCCCTGGTTCAGTGCGCTTGTTTGTTTCCGGGTGGTGGTCCACGGAATTTTCTGTTTCCTCGCCTGGGCCGTGGTAGGTGACGACGGCAAAAGATGGAGCTCTGCCTTGCTTGCCCGGAAGGAGCTGCACGGGCCGCTTGCTGCCCCACCACCACCCTCGGTCGCAAAGCCGACGTTTTTCCTTTTGTGCGCGCGCGGGGTTCAGGTTCTTTTTGTTAGGGCTTCGGCTGCGGTGTTGCTTGGAGACCGGGAAGCGTTGCATCCAAACAAGCGAGTGAGGGGTTCGAGTTTGCCGCCTTCTCGCAACTCTGTCCGCGTTTCCGACATCGCATGGTGCAAAATACAACGAGAACAGCTCTAGAATATCTCTTACAACCAGAGAAATTGCGAGATGGAGAGATGTCTGTCTACCTACAATTATGGGCGCCTGAGAGCTAAACCAGAGTAAACAGTGCTGCAGCCCCTGGTGAACAACACGAGCATACCCGCCCATCCGCGCTAAAGTCACCACAAACACGGATCAAAGCGTCGTGCTATTCGTAGATTTCTAGCTTTCAGTTCGATACCTGATACTAGGCCAGGTTCTCTTGGTCTGGCCTCGCGAGACTAATCGCATATTTACCCACGAAGACAATCGCTAAAAGGGGGACGAATAGGATGAAGTATCAAAAGCCAAAACAACCTACCTCAACCCCGCGCCGCCGCTTCGCAAAGAAATATAACACGGATACATACATCTTTTGACTTTTCGCTGCCGCTCATATGTCGGAAACCACAAAAGCAAGAGTTCATAAACCTTGATCAAAGATAGGGAATATCACTAATGAAAAAAGGACATCTCTCACATATCGCATAACAGTCAGAAGCAAACAGTCGCAGGAAGAGAAGTGAACTCGAAAGGGAGAGGTTGAGTAGAATAGAATTTGTGAGACCCAAGACGACGACGGGGGGTTCGTTCCGTTTCCTGGACAAGCCAGCAAGTAGCCAAACCGACTCCTAACGACCACAACGAAGCTCGGAAACCGCATGTTCCCATGGTCTGCGACCGCCCGTGACTGAGGCTGGGCGTTCGCCGGGGCCGCTGCAACAACACGGCTGGGGCATGTCCCGCTGGCTGTTTGTAGGAGCCGGTGTCGTTGAGAGTGTCGGACTGTGAGAAGCTCGTCGTCGTCGTCGTCGTACTGTGCCGTTACTGCCATGGGTCGTTCCCCTTTTCTCTGAAATTATCCGCAACATCACGGCTTTGTCGAAGAGCAAAACTTTTGTCGAGCCACAAACAGTGCGTCCCCAGCGCAACGCCGGGCAGATATACAAAATGCGAAATCAGATGCGCCACCTCCACCCTCGGGTATTATTTTGTTTTTCCGAAATCCGTCGACGAGACCTGCGCTGCTGGCTGTCCGCTGGAAAGGAGAGGAGATGAATGCCGTTTTCTTTCGCAAACCCGGTCTCGCTGCCCAATGCAAATTGCTCGTGGGGTATCTCAAAAAACTTTTGTCCGTCTCTCTGAAACTCGTCGCTGCAGGGCGCGGTGAGGCTGATCGGTCGAATCTCCGTCTTCTTTTCAATCTCTTTCTCTCCATCGGAGCGCAGGCTGGCATCCAGGCACGGCCTCGGAGTGCAGGACTATGCGTTCCAGTGCTCTCAGAAGCCTTGGGTGCCACTCTGAGCTGACCACAACTTCATCTGCCGCTGGATCGATCAACGGATATTTCACCGCATGTTGCTGGTGTCGAACGAGAATTGGGTGGGAAAGGCCATGCTTGCGCTCAGGCCGAAGGGGTCGAAATCGTAGTTCGGATCCAGCAGCTGCGTCATCGAAGGGTATGTCGTTTGCTGCGTATGAGCCACATTTTCGATCGGCGACTGCCCGGCCAGAGGCTGGTTTCCTGGTGGTCCTGTCGTAACCGGGGACGAGAGCGACATCGGTTGTGGCTCGCCGGCATACGCCGGACCAGGATAGGGGCCAGGGCCGCTCGGGGTATCCGGAGCCTCGCCAGCGTCATCCATCATATCAGCAGCGGCATCATATTCCTGTTCTGTACGCGACGTATTAAAACCTAGGACGACAGAGTTCTATCAAAGGGGCAAGGGAGGGGAAAAGGGAACGGGCCAACTTGCCGAGCTGCTCAATGTGGTTCTGGAACGAAGGCGTCGGGTAGAACGGAGCCGCGGCCCCAGCAACACCTCCTCGTAGGTGATTAGTCCCTTGCTGGAGGCCCGAAATTTGCATTTGTCGAGGCCCTGGTAGGCCGTGCATAGGTGCCAAGTGAGGCGGCGCTGCCTTCATCCCCGCCACAGGCGGCATCGACGCCCGCACCGAACCGTTCAGGTTTTCGGAACCAGCCGGGGACGGCGCATGCTGGGAACCGAAGGACGCCGTCCCGCCCGGCGAGGCCGAATGAGACGACGGGGTCTGTCGGTTCTTGGGTGACAGAGCCGAGGCATGGGCGTGCATCGGAGGCGGTAGCGGGGACACGGGAATCCCGGGCTCAAGCTTCGGCGCAACGCCCGAAGTCGACCTGCGAGCGTGATGCCTGTTCAAGATGGCCCGTTGAATCGGCGGCGGCTGCACCAGATTCTGGGGCACATGAGTCGGGCCGAGATTTGGGCTGCCGGTTTTCGCACGAAGTTCAGCTTGCACATCGATGCCTAAGAGGGCCATTAGCAAGGTATGGAGTGTAAGAGGGAGGAGCCGGTTGCCCTGAAATCGAGCGTCATCAAAACAGTACCTTTCTCCAAGAGGATGCGTTCCAGCAGCGAGTTCTTGTAACGCAGCATGAGGCATTCATCGGCGGCATGGCGATGAGCAGCCTGGAGGTTGGCTAGGTTCTGCTCATGGGTTCGGATGGCCTCCTCGAGCTGCTTGATGTACTCGGTCCGGCGCTCTCGGAAAGCCGCCTGCGCCTGGCGGTTTCTTTGCTTCCTCTCTTCAGACGTGGCGTAGATCTGCCGACTGCATTAGCATAAGTGCAAGCACATGAGCTCCCGGGATGACGACGAGATGAGACGGAACCCCTGGGACTTGCCCAGAGGCAAGCCAAGGAGAAGGCCGGGCACCTGCCCGCAAAACTCTTGCAACGTACCGGCTTGCGACCCCCTTTTCGCTTCGGTTGTTGATTTTCGGCTTGTTGCTGCGGAGGCGCAGCGGGGGCGTCCCCCTCCGGGCTTGATCCCATTGAATCTTCGCTGTCCTCTTTGGACGCATCTTTCTTGTCGACAGACATCTTATCGGACATATCCTTGGCCGTCCGGGGGAGGAGGGAAGAAGGACGGGGCCTCCCGAGCGTCTCGCAAAAAAGGGGTTCTCTGGGCACGGGACTTGTAACTTTTGGCGCCAACAGCTATCCTAATGGCTACCGCACTGTGCTACCCTGACAACAGCGGGCGTCTGCCTCTGTGAGTGCGGGGCAGCAGCTGTGCGATGCGAATGTCGAGCGCTGCAACCACCTGAACGGCTCGTCGGGTGACAAGCACGACGGCAACGGCCTGCCTGCTGCTGTCTCCCACGCAACCCCAGAAAATATCCGAAGACAGGCACACGGGCCGGGGTGCTTGCGCTCGGGACCGGGGAAGTGGCACCAATCAGTGCGTCATCTGGGGGAGTGTCTGGCGATTGCGGGATCCGGCAGTCTGGGACCGGGTCTCTGTGGTCAGTCCCGGCGATAAGGTTAGGTTGGAGGATCGAGGCGGTTCCCCGGATTCTGTGTGTCAAAACCAGATTGTCGAGGGTGACTCTGGGAGGGCCAGAGATAAGCGGAGGGACGGTGACAGGTCGGGGATGTGTCAAGCAAAGGAAAAACTGGAGGGTTTTATGTAATGTTAATGCCGCCCGAGGTGGGAGGGGCCCGCAGACCGCCGCTAGCACGCCGGGGTCTGCACAGGGTCAAATAGCCAGGAGCTGCCACCGAACCCCGGCTCTGTTTCTGGGCTGAACCAGGTCACCTGGGCTCTTTTTCCTCGGACCAGATCCTCGCCCCAGGAAATGCGCTCTCCCACCCGCGCCGACGTCCCACCAAGGACCCCAGCCTCGAAGGTATTAAAGCCCGGGACTCGTCCGCGCGAATCGTTCTCGTGTTGGCCGCTCGGATGGCAGCGCGGTCTCGCCCGGGGCCACGTCCGACTCCCGGCTCCCAGCTGTTCGATTTCCACTCGCCGACCTCAGTTGCTCGCCCAGCGGATGGCCTAGTCCCCACTCCACTGAAGACAGGTGACCCAGCAAGATGTCCACTTGTCGTGCAGCGCAAGGGGACGACGATGCCGATTCAGTCGACCTGCAGCCGCGGATTTTCGAGTCGGTATCCTCTCGCTGGCCGGTTGAGGGTGGTGGTGCCGTTCGCGGGGTCCGGACTCGGGGGCGCTTAACGATTCGCTGGGCGTGTTGGAGGGTGGGTGGGCTTATGCACAACAAGTCGCGGTTCCGTTCCCTCGGAAAGTGCCAGCAGGCCGTTCGTCGACCGACTCGTTGGAGCACGCCGCGTTCCGCTCGGAAGCGGGATCGAGTTCCTCTATTTTTGCCCTCCCGCCGCAGATGTTGCAAAGCCAACAAAAACCAGGCCGGTAATGGGACTGGTAATGCGACTGTCCATGGCTTGTAACAACCTACCTGGAAGTAACCAGAGCCGGGACTCGAGTCACTCGACGTGTGGCCGGCCGCCTCCTTTGTTTCGTGGTGATGGAGAGAGCACCAACCGCGAATGAAATTTCCACCTAATTGCAATGCCACTGCAGTGTTTCGGTGGCTGCGAGCTCGGAGGCGAGAGGCCAAAAGGACTGGCTGGCTCTTTCCAAATTCGGGTGGTTCCCATCCCATCAGTCAAAGCTGGGGACATGACGGGAAGCAACGAATCAGCCCGGGCTGTGGAGTGCCCCAGAGCTCTTACCTTGAGCTTCGCTCGTTCTCCTGCGCCCCTCCCATGCCCTGCCAGTGCCCAAGGTGCGAAGCCATCCCCAACCCCGAACCTCGAAGCTGCTCGGCTCCGCAACAATCTGGAACAAGCGACCAGCACACCGAGCTCCTGTCTTCGTGCCAGCACGACGTTCCCCTCAAAGAGCCCCCGCCCCGCTCGTCGCTTGTTGTTGTCCGTGAACTAGCCGACAACCCCAGGAATGGAACTGTGCCATTGGCGAACGCTGCCGGGGGTCTCAACCCGCCAACGGGCGTTGGTGAAGGATGGAAGCTACGGAGTACGGCGGTTGCACCAGATCAGGAGCCCCGCACGCACCAAACTTGAAGAAACTTGAAAACGAGTCCACTTCCGCGTGATTAGCAGCTTCTCCTTTCCAGACGTTAATTGCCTCTTCTGTGGAACCTTCGTCGCCAGAGACCATCCCTCCAAGCGCTACCATGACCGGCAGCCCTCCGACATCCAGCCCGGACCGGGCGACTCCCCCGAAATCGCCGCCAGGGACTGCGAGCGGGTCAACTCCGGCGAGCCCGGGCGCCTCAGCTCCGGGCCCGGCCCCGCTCACCGGCACCGGGCATCTGGAAGTTGATGTGAGTTGCGGCGCGCGCTGATGAGCATGCTTAGCAGACGATAACTGACCGGGCGTTAAATTTGTTAACACAGCCAGACTTGGTTGGCCATGAAGCCGGCGATGACGCCGATTCTACCATGAGCTCGGTAGGCCCACTCATGACGGCCGCAGTTCGTGGATGGGACTTACACCTCAATCGTCTAGCGCGCCGGTCTCAGCGATACGACGTCGGTCATGTCCAGCATCTTCAAGTTTCGTGAGGAGAACGGCCGCACATATCACACTTACAGGGCAGAGGGGTGAGTGCTGCTTGCCCTGAGCTCTCGATGCAGCCAAGGTGGCAGGTTGACTGACACACCTTCACCAGAGGCGACGTATTTCATGCCAAATGATGAGGTATGGTACCCGTTGATACACCACCGTACGCTTACTTACACAAAGGCGGCAGCGAGAGACTGAACGTCTAGGCAAGAGATCGGCTTACATCCCCGGGGCCTCAGGTCTAACCGACCCCTAGACCTCCAACATTACATGTGCGTACAGATGCAGGACAACCGCTTGTACGTCAGCCCGGCTGGGAAAGGGAACCCGTTGAACCGGGTCCTTGATCTCGGGACTGGGACAGGCATCTGGGCCATTGATCTTGGTACGTCTCCGGATGTTGACCGTTGGTGTGAACTTACCGCTCACAATTGCTAGCCGACGAACACCCCGAGACTTCTGTATGCCCCTCGTGCTATTGTTGTGGACAACGGAGACAGCGTTGTTGACTCTTTCCAGGTCGCTGGTGTCGATCTGAGCCCTATCCAGCCAGACTGGTGAGTATCTTCCACCGCCAGCTGGTCCCCATACTTACAGAGCCTCAGCATCCCGCCAAACCTCGAGTTCTTCATCGATGACGTGGAGAGAGACTGGAACTACCACACCAAATTCGACTTGGTCTACGGGCGCATGCTCACGGGCTCCATCAGGGACTGGCCCAGACTGATGGCCCAGGCCTTCGAGTAGGTATTCCCCGGCCCTCGAGGCCCTCCGTGTACATGTACGGAGCTAATCTGGCTAGGAACATCAATCCTGGAGGCTACCTCGAGCTGTGCGACTCACTCAACCCGCTCCAGAGCGATGATGGGTCCCTCAAGGAGGATTCCGCCATCTTGAAGTGGAACCGCCTCCTGGTAGAGGCATCAGACAAGCTCGGCCCCAGCTTAAAATCGGCCCTGCACTATAAACAGCAAATGACCGATGCTGGATTTGAGGACGTCACCCAGATCGAGTTCAAGTGGCCCCTGAATCCATGGCCGAGGGACGCCAAATATAAGGAGCTCGGTAAGCGGAACCCGTGCCTCGTTTGGATTCGACCCACTAACACGGCGCGCTTCACAGGTGAATGGAATTATTTCAACGTGCTGCAGGGCATCCAGGCTGTAAGCCTGATGCTGTTCACCAACGTCCTGGGCTGGACTGTTGCGGAAGTCGAGGTGTTGTTGACCCAAGTCCGGAAGGAGGCAAAGAACCGAGACATACATGCGTACTGGCCCGTGTAAGTTCCCTTGGATCAGCGAGGGTCGACTCGAACTCACAATTGCCCTTGTTTAGATATGTGGTCTACGGCAAGAAGCCCGAGTAACGAACAGACACGCGGCTCGACGGGCACCAACATGGATTCTTTATGAAGGACTGGCAGTCCGTGGGGATATGCATAGCCATTTTTTCTTGTTCTTTTTCTCGGCGGTTCAGCATCCACAGATACCTACTTGAGCACCGTGGGTTTCTCTGCCGGAGTTCAGCTAGAAACACGATACAAGAACAATATTTGAGCATCGCAGTCAAAACCTTCACACCACACACACACTCGCACTGAATCCGACGGTCTTGCAGTCGGATGCACACGGCCGACATCGGTCCTCCCCAGTCGTCGGCGCGAGGATGGAAGAGGAGGGCACCTCCCTTCCCAATCTGGAGGAGCTTCTTGCCCGCTGTTCTTTTCCAACTGGCTCAGGTGACCACTGGAAATTTTGGGGCGTTCAAGCTGCTATTGAGGCTTGGCAAGACGCCAAGGCAAGCCCGTGGATTCAGAATTTCAGACATGCGATGTTGCCCACCCCCGCCCGCTGTCCGCTTTGCATGGCGCGCCAAGAGCGGAACTGGGCATGAACCTGAGGTGTCACGGCATGAACTGGCGGCAGGACTTGGAACTGGGACTCGACTTGATCATGGTTACACGGGATGTCCTTGCTTGGAGGCTCTGAAGGTACGGTTCAGAGGAGGGTTGGCTAGTAATTTTGTGAGAGCTGTGTTACCAAGGTACCTGTACATAACTGACTCGAATACGGGCTTACAAGTCGTCCCGCCCGCCTGGTTGTTTGTTTGGCAGTGCCTGACTTTGACCAGGAAGGTCCAATGAATACGACCCTTCCAAGTTCCACAAGTCTATTTTTATGTCTTTCAACTCGGTGATTGTGTTTGTCGATCTCTGTTTCTTTTTCCTTGGATCTGTGGCGGCCCTGTCAAGAGTTTCGTATCCAGATGCTTCCAGCAACAAATAACTTGAAGTGGGAACTGGATCTCCAGCCCTGCCAGGTCCACTGCATGCCATGGAAGTCAACACAAGCCAAGGCAGATGCGGGCCACAATTTGAGGGGTTTCCAGGTTCGGTTTCAAAAGCCAACGTTCAACGTTCGCGAGTAAAAGAAAAGGGATTGGCTGGAAAGAACTTGGAATCTCGGGATTCGGGAATCCAAAGCTTGACGCGGCCCCCAACTCAGGCCAAGAAGTGCGCCGCTATCACAGCTTTCGAGCACATCAGCCCGTCAGAATGGCGTATGCAGATGACCCCGCTAACGAAGCGGAACGGTCCCCCGCTAGCTGGGGCGTGGAGTTGGTAAGCCTCACTCGATCGAGGGACGACAGTTCCCTGCTCCGGGTTTGAGGCTGTTTGTTGTTTCTGGAGATGCAGGACACTGCTGATGCCGCAGGGAGAGTTATCACACCTCATGTTGTCTCACATTTTGCCCGAGCCATGTCTCAGCTCGTCACCACGTCGGCGGGCCAGCCATCGGAGCCACCCGGGCGTCATCGATTGGTGCTGCATCTCCGAGGATGTGAGCTCTTGGAAAGAGCACTCGGAGAAACACCGTTCCGCGAGAAATGCCGCATTGATAACTCGCCTGGAGGTGGCGGGTGGGTGACGTTTGACGTTTCAAGAAACGGATCTCAGCTGTGCTAAGTAGCTAATATCCTGGTCTCTCCAGAATCATTGTTCAGGTTGTGTTGACAACACCATGGACTTCGTCGCGTGCCCGTCCTTTCCTGTGTAACACTGTCAAGTCCAAATGTTGGTTGTCCTGCAAGGTGATTGGTCTGGACCGTCAACCACATCCGGTATGCCATGTCGCCTTCTGGAATCCTTCTACACGTGGAGGGCCTGTGACGCTTCGGTGGCGCTGGAGGCGTCACCGCGGAGGTCCTCGACTGGGTTGATAATCCCGCAAGCCCTTCGTAGTTACTGGTCGTGTGGGAACTCTTTTATTTGGCGCCCCTGCTAAGGCAAATGTTGCCTCGCAGGTGTCGGCGACGCGCTGCTGCGTGCGGGAGAACGCCTCTGTCACAACGTCACGTCACTCGGCCGAGAACGGACCGTTCCCGCTTGATCCAGGTGCTAGGTCCAGGTGGACTACCGTCGACAGAGGATTCAGCCCGAGGTCCTGGACAGAGAGTAGGGCCTGTGTAATCGCATGTCCTTTGCCGGCATGCCAATCGCCAAGTGGAATCGAGAACGCCATTGCGCGAGGACTCGCTTGAGGTCGAAAGCTTGAACCATGAGGCAGTGTGGTTGATGTGATCGAGGCAATGATCGTAAATGTGGGCTTCTTGAGCGGCAGATGGACCACGGCTGGTTGTTGTCAATGATACTGTGGTGTGTTGTCTCGAAAGTTGGAGCTCGAAGCTGGAGCTCGAAAGGGAGCAAACATTGGAGTGGCACAGTGTCTTATGTCGACACACGGTGTTTCTGCACCGTATTACGCACCGCTCGAAATTCGCCGGGGTTTGTTTACTTCCCGACCGCGACGAATCAAACATCACCCCACCCTTGCACCCATCGCACATTCCATGTCGCGCTCTGGCTGACACTCTCCACTTCCATTCCAACACTCCCGAGATTTTTGGAACCGCTCTGGAGTTCCATCATCAATTGCAAAAGTCGATAATCCGCTTGCAGCGACTGCTCGACACCATGGCCCGCCGTTCCGCGCGCTTGGCCAGCCTCACCAAGGTAAGCACCGACCCTCGACCCTCGACCCTCGCCGCCGCCGCGTCGTCCGCATCCCCGTTGCAAGTGCGCTGACTTATCTTCGGACGACAGGCGCCCAAACAGGCCACCGAAGCCCCTCCTCTATCCTCCGTTGCAGAACACGACAACAGGTTGGCCGACGTCGCTCCCAATACCGTCCACAATGCACCCAATCCCGCCTCATCTCCAGCTCGAGGGCCCAAGACCCCCGGCGGCTCATCACCCATCAAGCCGCCCATGTCGGAGATGCATCCCAGCAAAGTCCGCCCTACCATGGCTCCGCCATCGTCAGGCCTGCGTCTCGGGTTCACCGACATCAAGCCCACCACCAGTCGCGACGACGGCGTCCCGAGGGTGGCCCAGACGACACCTTCTCGTGTCACAATCCCTTCCTCGCCATTTACCTTCCGCGTCACGCGCGAGACACCCAACGCCGATCTGAAGTTGGGTCCTGAAGCTCAGCGCATGATGGATGAGCTGCGTGGAGAGGCGGCCAAAATCCGGGAAGAGTTGAGGGCCAAACACCAGGCAGAGAAGCTGGAACAAGAGATTGCCGGCGGACGCAAGATTGCCCAGGCGAAGGGGAAGGCCGGCCGGTTCAGTGCTGCCCACATGGCCGAGTTCAAGAAGATGGATTCCATCGCGAACCACCCTTCGGCCTTCAGGGGCCAGCCAGGCCGCATGACGCCGCTCAAGGCAGGTGTCAAGCGGAGTCAATCGAAGGCGAACCTCGATGAGCCGGAGCCAGCCAGCTCCAGGCTGCCTACTCCCGCTTCCGCCGCCACCAAGCCGACTCCGCCAGTTGCGGCTGAGGAGCCCGTGGCGACGGCCAAGCGCGCCCGGCAGAATATCGATGAAGACGCGTCGAGCAAGCGCCCCGTCTCGCGCGACGGAAGCTCGATCCCGGTGCCCAAGTCAGCCGGGCTAGGCATTCCTCGATCAAAGTCAAACCTCGCGTCCCTGATGACCCCGACCAAATCGTCTCTGTCCAGGACAATCAGCGTCAAGACACCCAGCCAAGGGTCATTGGTCAGGTCGCCATCGAAAGCCACACTCGGCGGAATTCCTCGGTCCGCCACAACGAACAACCTCGCCACTGTCAGCCATACCGAGAAGGGCCCCGATCCTGCCGAGGTCAAGAGCCCCCGGAGCCGATTTGATAGAGTCAAGGCGATGCTCCGTGGTGCCAAGACGAGTGCGTCCAAGCCCAAGAGCGCTCTGCCCTTGCCCTCGGCTTTTGCTTCCCAGACTCCGGCTCCTGCTCGCCCGCAAAAGCAGCTCCCCATGGCACCCATGACCACGCCCGGCCGCAAGCTTACCAAGCGCGTTGCCTTTACCCCAGAGACGCAGCGAGCCGCGCTGACGCAGAATTCGCCGTCCCCTATCAAATCTATCCTTCGGGGCAAGACACAGCTCCGAGGAGAGGTGCACTACCCGTCCCTCGAAGGCGTGATGGCCGAGAGTGCCGAAGTTGGCGTGTCCTACCCGGACCTTTCAGCGCGCCGCCCCCTTCCCGAGCCTCCGGTACAGACATTCAAAGCCGACACTGCCGAGCCGGCGGTCCCCGGTGAGTTCACCTTCCGCAGCGACCACACCATCAGCTTCGGCAGCGCCACCAAGTCATTTGGCTCGTCGCCCGGCCAGGCCAGCCTGCGGGCCGTCCGCCCCTCGATCATGCCGACCGAGAACATGCCCGGCAGCTTCCCGACCTCGGCCTCCAGCACGAGCGTCAACAAGGAGAACGAGGCGCCGCGCAGCGTCTTCGTGGCGCTCCCGCACGGCATGTCGACCAAGAAGCGCCACCGCGTCAGCACCGACGAGGAGGAGGCCGAGCAGGAGGCGGCCGAGCGCGCGGCCAAGAAGCGCAAGCAGGAGAAGGTGCCCGAGGGCGACGCCCTGCTCGCCCCGCGCCTGGCCGCCGCCAGCGCCAAGCGCACGCTGCTGACCAGCCCCCGGAAGCTGCCCGTCTCTGGCCAGGCGCCCGGCACGCCCAGCCCGATGAAGCGGAAGGGCATCAGCCTTAGTCGGCTGAACATGCTTGCGCGTCCCAAGATGCGGAAGTAGATGCCCTGCACGGGGCGAGCGTAGGGTGTGGGGTTGCAGCCAGGTCGTGGTGCTGTTTTTCAACAACAGTTCAATCTAGTCGTCGCCGCTGGCATTGTCGCGATGTATAACCTTGGACCGGCTGCGTATCATCGGCATGGCCACTGATGTTGGCACATACAGCCCGGAGAATTTTGACGGTTGGGCCTTTGAGCTCTGCTTGCGGTGGAAGAACATGTCCAGGCGTTGTGGGTGGCACCGCACTTTGTAGCTTGGCCAGGCCATGCCGCGCAGGCTCTGGATTCTGACTCGCATTGGTTGCCGAATTGTGTGTTTGGCTTTTCTTGTATGGGTTTCCTTCCCTCTTTGAGCTCTTCATCTCAGCGGGTCGCTAGGCATTGGGTCGGTAATGGGCGTGGCGTTGACGCTGGAGGACAGCGGGCATGTTATTGATTGATTGTCGGGTGCATTGGGGCTGTCGGAGTATGGAAAATGGGTTGTTTGTTTGTTGCTTGTTATTATGAACCTTATGAACTAGCTTGCTTGCTGATAATTGCCATTTATGAATCCTGCTGGGCTTCTTTGGTTCTGGTGCGAATACTGCTGTCCTCGGAGTGTTAGTCTACCTGCGAGCTTATTGCCTGCTTGAACATCTCTTTTACCTACTGATACATTTTTGCTGTAGTTTATTTGACGCTATTTTACACCAACCAACCCTCATTCGCTGCTCAGCACTCAGCATGGATGATGGACTCCCGTCGTTAATTAGTGCCACAGAGCTTCCCCAACTCCGGCATTTTATGTCTCCCTACATACTGAACTCTTTTGATAAGCCGTCGTTGAAACGGGCCCCGCGAAGACTTTCCGAGTCTGGATGTGGCAGCCGGTTAACGTTACAAGAAAGGTCTCACATGCAGCAATGATGCCGAGTAAAACTAGTTTGCTCGCAAACGCCATCGGACCGTCCAGGGTAGAACATAGTGGGATCTGGGGTAGCGAGAGAGGAGGTGCGGACGGAGTTGGGAATTGTTTAAACCGGTGAGGGGGGCTGCAGCTTGAGTACAGGTATGCATAGCGGGAGATTACAAGTCAGGATTTAAAATGCTTAGATTTCTTTTCTTGTTCAAGTTGGCAGTTCAAACATTTGTTGGTGTTGTGGGGAGAGGGCGCAACTTACAAGGCTGGGCTAAGCACAAAGGATTGTGGGACCCCGAATATTCTAGCCAATCACATCACGTATCGCTCTGCTTTGACCAGGGTCGCTGAGCTGCCTTCTTCCCAGCCTTGCCCGCTCCTCCATCAACCGACCCCGGCTTCTTCCCATCTCCAACCGCCATCGCGATTCACGACCTGTACATCGCGTCGCAACCACCACAACCATGGCACCCATAAACCCCGACTTGCAAAACGTCCAAGGTCCGTCCCCAACCCCTCTTTCCAGGATTCAATCAAACTAACCCCCCCCCGCGCGCGCAGAGGACATCAAGAACGTAATCCAAGACCTCTTCCAGGTCCTGGTCCAAGTCTCCAACTACGACTCAGCCGGCCGCCCAACCCGCGACGTGCTCGCCCAAGACATGTACATCTTCCCCCCTCCCCCCCCCTCCCCTCTCACCCCATACCACCACCCAT
>MU854388.1:0-82356 GCA_033296685.1 Parachaetomium inaequale | reverse complement strand
TGGGAAGAGGGGGAGGGGGAGGGGGAGGGGGCGGATAAAGAGGGGGGCAATAACCTTCGGGGAGAGTTAAGGGCGGAGAGTATGATGTGAGGTTCAAGGGGGGAGGGTATAAAGTGTGGTCTGGTTTTATGGGCGTTTGGTGGGTTGGTTTGGGTTGGGAAAAGGATGATACCGGGTCTGGGCATGGCAGGCGTTTTTGGCGTTGGGATACCGGCCGGAAGGCTATCTATACACTTGCTGCTGGAGCGAAGGTAACGGCATAGAGTGTCATTTTGAGAGGGCAATGCATCATTGGGCCGGCTGCTTAATTTGTTGGGGAAATGCATCAAGATCATGCCTGGTATCCCCAGATTCGGGGGGATATCGACAAATAACACACATCAACCAAACCTGGACAAATGTGCAATGCATCAATTCTTCAACGCCATGCAGCCCCCAGGCCTGCAACGACCACCATCTAACAAGGAGCCTCCCACGCCGAAAAAAACAACAACCAGCACCATGCCGGAATGCACCCCCTATATGACAGCACCAACCCTACAAGCGCCTAGATGATGACACCAAGCCAGCCAGCAACAGCAATATCTCACACACAGCTACCACCCATTCATTACACCCCCCACCCCCCCCAACCTGGTACTCACTCAGCCAAAGCCTGCAGCGCCTGCGTCAACGGCACAATCCTCAAGCTCCTAGCCCTCTTCAACGGACTCGGTCCCCCGCCACCACCACTACCCCCACCAGATAAAACCCCACCACTCACCCCCTGCGCACTAACATGCATAACCGTGGGACTACTCCCATCCCTCCACTTGCGAAACACGCTCTTCAAATCCCTCGGAATCCCCTCGAGCACGACCGTCGAGATGGGCACAAAGGGGCGGTCCTCCATGCCGGCGGCCAGTATGGCATACTCCTGGGCAAAGTCGAGGGCGTTGCGAAACGCGGCGTACTGGTGCTGCGAGCGGGCGCCGACGATGATGTACATTTCGAAGAAGGCGTCGAGGACGTAGATGTTGGAGGGGAGTAAGTCGGTCTGGGAGAAGGGGGAGAGTTCGGTTATCTGCGCGTGGGTGGGTTAGTTATTTACCAGAGGGGGAAAACAAAAGGAGGGAGGTGGGGACATACTTGGTGGGTGTCGGCGGCGTTGGCGCAAAACAGCCTCCCACAATACTTGTCGTAGTTTGGCTTCAGCCGCCAGTGGTCGGCCGAGCTGGGCCGCGAGCCGCCGCCAAAGATGCGCCAGAAGCCGTCCGGCTCGCTGCCCTCCTCGACCTCGAGCAGCTCGCCCATGAGCGCGAGGTCCATGCCCACGAGCCGGGCACAACCCAGCTCCTCGACGTCGCTGCCCTTGCCCTTCCACAGGTAGCACTTGCCCTGCTGGGTGATGAGGTAGGGGAACCCGGAGCAGAGGCTCAGCGGGGAGAAGTCGACCTCGTCGAAGGCGACTCCGCCCAGGTAGCGCCGGCCGCAGAGCAGGTTGGGCGCGAGCGAGTCGTACTTGTTGCTCGACCCGCGGCGGACGATGACGATGCCGCCGAGCGCCTGCAGGAACTCGGACGTCTCCTTGCCCTGCGTGAGCTTGACCAGCTTGCCGCCAAACGCCCTGGCTTCGCGCGCCGCAAACAGATGGGCGTCGTCGACCTGCGACTCGGGCACCTCGTCGCCGGCCCAGAAGTAGACCTCGTTCACCCTTCTTCCGGCGCCGTCGAGGTACGTGTGCGGGCAGACGTACATCTCGCGCTCGAACAGGACCCGCTCGTAGTGCGACGGCACGGGGATCTTCTTGCCCTCAGAGGTCAATTGGAGCAGTTGAGCCCGCTGGGTCTGGATCTTGGCCGTCGAGACTGGCCGCCTCATGAGAATGTCGGCGGCGTCGGCTGTGTACTTCCGCCTTGGGCGCTGTGGGCCGAAGAATTCGTTGATGAGATCCGATGTGTCCGCGGCTTGTTTGCCCGGTGACCGCGTAGGGGAGGAAATGCGGGGAGATGTCATCAGGGGAGAGGTTACAGCGGGAGGCGTCGGGAGTGCCCTGGAGGTTTTAGGAGGCAACGGTGGCGGTCGCTCGGCCTCTACGGGCTTCTGAACGGTCGGCTCTGGCGCTGCAGTTGGTTGTGTCAAGCCCAAGCCAATACCGCCACCGAACGGAGTGGCTACGCTTCTAATCGGAAGCGCAGGCTTCAGTTCAACTTGCTCGTTTTCCGGTTGCCTCCCAATGGGGGGCGTTTCAAGACCAGAAAATCGGTCCTTGACCGGAGAGGATGACCTCGACCTGAAGGAGTCGGCACGGTCCCTGAAAGACAGCGGCCTCGTGGTGATAAACTCGGGACGATCTTTAACCAAAGACAGCGGCCTGGTCGTAATAGACTCGGCACGATCCCTAACCAGAGACACGGGCCGCGCCGAGATGGAATCCGACCGGTCCTTGACCGGCGAAGACGGCCTCGACTTCACCGGCTCTGCCTTCGGGCTCGACTGAGCCTGTTCATCAAAGAACCTCGACATCCTCTTCATATCGAGCTTCTTCGGCGAGGACGGCTGCGACAGCGTCGTCTCACCGCCAGCCTCGGCAGGTTTCGGCGACTGCTGGGTCAGCGCCGCCAGGGCGGCCACCTGCTCGTGGACCTTGGTCGGCGAGCGAGGGCGCGTCTTGACCGGGGTGGATCCGACGAGGGTAATGGGTTGGCCGACGGAGGCCGGTTCGTCTTTGGACATGCGCCTGGATGAGTCCACCAGCGAGATGACCTCGCCCGCAGGCTTGGGCCTGTCCTGCACCAGAGACTTCCTAAAGTCCACCGACGAGATAGTCTCGGGGGTGGGGGCGGCGAATTTCTCTGGTTTGGGCGAAATGACGGGCTTCTCTGGCTTCGAGGAGGGGGCTGTTTGCTTCAGCTTGGGGGAGGGGATAAACTCCTCTGCTTTAGGCGGCGGAAATGACATCGCCTTCTTTGGCTCAGGAGGCGAGAGGACCGGCTTCCTCTCCGGCTCAGAGGCGGCCGTCACCAGCTTATCCTTGGGCTCCTCAGGCGCCGTCGCAACAGAAGTTGGAGCCTTCCTCCTAGGACCACGGGCTCGGTTCTTTGTCATGTGCGTCAGCTGAGGGCCAGGACCAGCAGGCTCGGTTGTTGCTGGCGTCCCGGAAGCGCTCGATGTCCCTGAAGATTTCGGCCCGGAGGCTCCCGGGGGACCCCTCGCAAGGAGGCCGGCCAACGCAGGGTTAAAACGGTCTGCCAAGCCTCCGACCTTTCCTCCAACCCGGCTTGGGGCGTCTGTTGGCTTTTGTGAAGTGATCGGGGCAACCGGATTCGCAATCGGCTCCTTGGTGATCTCGGGAGAAGCTCTCAAAGCGGCTTCGGAACCCAGGCTGGGAATATCATGCCGAGAACGCGTGGAGACATGGCTAGATCGGCTGGGCCCGGTGAGCGCAGGACTCTGCAGGGGGAAGTCGGGAGTGGTCGGGGCCTGCTTGAAGGTCCCCGTCCGCTGCAACTCCAGCTTCTTTGCAATTCCCTCGGGAATAGCCTTGTCACTGGCAGAGCTCAGCTCTCTGGTGACGCCCCGGCCGTCTTCCTGTGCCTTCTTGAAGTCATCCTTCTTCTTTAGAATCGCCTCCTTGAACTCATCCTTCCGCTCCGTCTTCTTGGGTCCGCCAGTCAAGCTCAGCCCCGCTTTGCCGCGCAGGATGTTATCCTTCAGCTCATCCGGCGCCACGTAGTTTTGCGTTTTGGTCCTCCGCAGGCTCCCAAAGACGTTCTTCAGCTCATCAGCAGTATCTCCAGACTTGGACTCGGGAGGCGGAGCTCGGGGCTTGAGGTTGGCGCGGAAGTCTTTCTTCGCGGGCATATCCGGTTTAACCTTGGGCGTGGCTGCGAGGTCTGCTTGGCTCTCGCTCGGGCCTTCAGTGGTCGGGGATGCTTTCCGAAGGCTGCCGCGCAGCCCGGCAATGGCTGGCTTGTCGGCCGTAGTGGATATCGCGGGCACAACTGGGAAACCACCCAGGGCGCTTGGCTTGAGACTCGCGCCCATGGGAGTGGACCTCATAAGCCCACCAGTCTTGACTTCGGTCTTCTTCGGCAAGGAGGCGCTGCGGGCAAGGTCCGCACCGGACTTTTGGGCCTTCGCCTTGTTCAATTCGACCATCCATGCCGGCTGGGCCGGTGCGGGCGCGGCCGGCTTGGCCTTGGGCGACTCGGGCTTGTTGAGTGCGGCTTCGAGCCAGCTGGAGCTCTTTGTTGGGCTCCATCTTCGGGGATCCATGGTCTTGGAAGGACTTAGGGGCGGACTCGTCTTCTCCTCCTCGTCCTTCATTTTTGTCTCGGTTGGTGTGGTCGGCCGAGCAGGAGCGGCTTGCTCCTGGGGCTCAACATCGGCCTCGTCACTCGAGATTGGGGCGGGTGCAGATGCCTCGGGTGCTTTCCCGAGCATGCTCTTTGGGCGCACGCTGAGCTTGGGAGTGGTCGGAGGCTGCGGGTTGTCCACATTGCTTGCGTTGGGCCGAACGGAATCGACTCGCTGCAAGCCGGCGGGAGAGGTGACACTCCACCGCTTGACGCTGTCTGAGCGCTTCATCATGGCGCTCTGCACAAACCCGCCCATGCCCTTGGTGGGAGAGCGCGGTCGAGTGGGCGACGTCCGGCCTGGTGAGGTTATAGACTGGCGGTTGGCCGCAGTTATATCCGTGTCGTCCGCACTATCGCCAGCGGGCGGATCGAGACGTGGCGCGCCACTCAGGGAAGGCGGGGAACCAAGCTTGCTGGGTAGGTTGGTGGGCGTCACCGGTCGGGCGGCCGGGCTCTCTTTGGGGGGTTCTGGCGTCAACTCTCGCGACAGGCCGGGAAGTTGAGTGCGCATAGCGGGCATTTCCACCGTGTCCTGATCCTCTACCTGTGTCTTCCTGAAGGCCCCGGATCCCCTGCCTGGGTCAGCGGTTTGCCGGAACCACGAGGGGTCCTTGCCCGCAAGGGACTGGGCGATCTGGTCGCGGGACATGGTCTGCTCGGCCGACTCGGCGCTGCCGGGGACGTTCCGGGCGGCATTCTCGGCGGCGACCATGGACAGAGGGCGGCTTTTGGGGCGATCAGAGGCCTGCGAAGTCGGTCGCCTCTGCCACGAGAGGGGCGATCGGGCCGACGGCATGCCGATCGAGGGCGAGCCCAAGGTCACGCTGGTCCGTTTGATATCCGAGTCGAAGGGGGAGTCGTTCTCTTTCGTCGGGGAGCTCGAGTACTCGGCTGCGCTATTATCCATCATGGCATCGGAAGAGGGTTCGGCGGCGCGTTGCCGGGGACTCCCGGAGCTCTCAAGCCCAGGCGATTCGAGACTTGTGCCGTTGGAAGCCGACGGAAGGATGCCAACGCGGTGCGCTGTTGGCGGCGGGGTGTTTGCGGGTGAGGATTTTTGCGGTGAAATGGATCTTGCGCGCTCTGCACAGCAGTCTGTCAGCGCTTCCATCCCAGCAACTTGAAGTGCGCAGCAGCCAAGGAGGGTGGTCCCAACGGAGTGTCTCGGGCTCCCCAGTGCGCAAAGCGCAGTGCGGGAAAGCACGCGCGCACAGCTTCGGGTCGATATTCTGGATCGGTAGAGGGGTAGAGGTGGGCGTACCTGCGCGTCGGGCCTGGCGTTCTCGCTTCTCCTGCAGGATCTTCTCCTCGAGCTCGCGCGACCGGGCCTCGTCTTCCTCCTCGCGCCGCTCCTTCAGCAGCTCGACCGAGCGCAAAAAGTCGGAAACCTCGTCAGACATGGCTGTTTCCGAGACGACGCCTTCGGCATGACACAAGACAACGGCAGGATGCAGGTATTAATTGGGGGCACGGGGCACGCGGGCGGTCGGGTCGGAGGGGTGGGGAGTCCCAGGTCGGCTGGATGTCAACAAATTCAAAAGCCGAAACCTTGAAGACGCAAACAGGCAGAGAGTCCCGGAGGGGCAGTTTGATGTGCCCAGCCCGACCGGCTGCACGGGGCATCCACAGGGCTCACACGGGACGGGATGGGCCTCCAGCGCTCGGCCCACGGCGGCCGCTGATAGGCCAGGCTGGAGCCCTGTCTCAGCGAGCCCTGCGCACCTAGCTCTCCCGGCGCTCTGACCAAGTGCCCTCGCACCGGCATTGTTCAGAGTGATGCAACATGGAAATAAAATGCCATTGTTTCAGGATACTTCCGGACCAGACTCTGTGTTACCGTGGGAAGGGATTCGTTTTCGCGCGTAAGCAATAACGTTTGCTTTTTCCCAAAACCCATCTAATGAGAGAGCCCTGGATTGTTGTTCTGCTTCGCCCCAAAGCTCCCGACCCACTCCGCCATTTGTTTACCATGATTGCCCCAGTAACAATGGAAACTCGGGCTGACTGTGCCTGGCCGACGTCAGTGCTCCGCTCTCATCTCCAGGCTTGGAAGCCCACGATGTTGCAACCCCCATGACTGATATCCAGGCCCATCAGTACAGAAAAAGGCGGGCCTTGGCATCCTCGACAACCCAGGCCAGCCCTTCCTTGAGGTTCTCGCCCGTCATTGCACTGCACCGGAGAATGCTCCATCTATGCGTCCGGATCTCGTCGAGCCGTAGGGCCTACACCCGAACATCAGCTCTGATCAAATATGAGTCAAGAGTAAGGTAAGACCAACCCCCGACAGCTCGTCGCCGGTCATGCACCCAGCGACATCCGTCTTGTTTGCAAACACCAGCAGACTTGCCCCTGAAAGACGCTTTTCCTGTCTGTCAGCTGCAGGCACCCTGCCACGAGGCAACAACAACAACAACAACAACAACAACGCTCACCTCCTCCTGGAGCAGGCCGTGCAGCTCCTCCCTGCAGTCGTCGATGCGCAGCCTGTCGGTAGCGTCGACAACCCAGATCAAGGCATCCGTCTTCTCAAAGTAGTTGCGCCAGTAGGAGCGGAGTGTTTTTTGGCCGCCGACGTCCCCTGGATGTGCCGTCAGTGTTGGAAGCCAGAAATTGAGAGGCGACTGCGCTCACAGATGTTGAGTTTGTACCTGGAGGGGGTCAGCACGTGCAACAGAAAAAGTTATGAGCCATTCAGGGGGCTGTGGGCGTACCCGTCGTAGTCGATGGTCTTGATGATGAAGCCGAGGGTGGGGCTGACCGTGTTGACGTCCTCGCCCATGATCTTTTTGACAATCGTGGTCTTGCCCGCATTGTCGAGGCCGCTGCACCACGGTCAGCGGGGGCAACCCCGAGAAAGGAGCTGCATGGCAACACACAGCATCAGGATGCGCAGCTCCTTGTCCTTGAGTCTCGCCTTGCGCAGGATAGAAAGCATCGTTGCTGCGGGGTTCAGGCCAAGCGGGCAATTCGAACTTCTCTAAAAATCACCAATCTCTGCCTATGCACTTGAGATTAAGTACCTAGGCAATCTCTCAAACAAGAGTATACCGGTACCCTTTCTTCAGCAGCAGCATGCTGTCGCCAAACGTGCATCGGTGAATTGGGGAGTTGGTGCCTGGATGCAGCACAAGCCAATCACATCACAGAGAGCTGCAGAAAGGGGCAACATCTCCACGTGACAGACCACCAACACCATCTACCATTGCACTTCAGAGCAATACTTCATGCTGTCTTCTCTTAGATGCGGGTATTTCCCTATCCTTTTCTTGTTCCTTTCAGGGGCTGTCTTTACAGATCCTGTTCAATGCCACAAATCTCACAGAATGCCCGAAGGTTCACTCACCGCACCTGCCGCGGGCTCTACACCACGTCGACAACATGGACGTTGCAGAAGGCAAACCCATTGTTCCCTTGAGAGAAAGGTAATTGCTTGTGTCTCATTTGCGTGGAACTCCAACGCTCGATATCCAAGTCTTGTGATCGACTACTAGTGCCTACCCCTGTACTCCCAGAGCGAGGTCTTCACGGGGAACTCTGGGATATTACTGTGTATATAGGAAGGTAGCTAGAACCAGCACAAATATGATAAGAAGATCCTGTATTTTCCAGCAATTGCTGCACATGTGCAACGAAACTCGATAAACTCATAGCAAGTGTTCTCCATGCTCCCCCCCCCCTTCATATCACAAGCTCGCACCTTCCCAGCCTTAGTTTTTCCGGCCGACCGCTGGCAGCTGCCCGATTGCCAGTCACGATGTTCCTCACTGTGCAAGTTTTGATTCTGTTGCTCGGTTTTGTTTTTTTTGGAATTGCGGATCCCTCTCCCTCTCCTACGGAAATTGTCGACATCTTCCACCAACTCCTCTCCTTCAACCTTCGCATTTTCCGGACCCTTCCGCACGCCCCGGACCCGCGCGCCATCCAACTTTTCTTTTCCCGCCTACCTCGAGGTTGCACTCTTTTGACTACTGGTAAGAATATTTCCTCCATTGCCCATCTTTCCCTCCACCCATCCCACCCACCATTTCCCAACAATTGCATGCGTGCGCAGCGGGGTGCAAAAAAGAAGTCGGCTCTCCTTCACTGTGCCCGCCATCTGTTCTCCGCCATCTTCCATCTTTGAGAAAGCGATTGAGCGACTCTATTGTCTGCGACTTCCAGTCAGGTATGTTTATCCCTCCTAGCTGCCAGGCGATCAATACATAGAAACATACTAACCAACCCTCCCACAGCTGGGCGATGCGATAGTGTTGTGTGTTGATTTGCAACAACTTGGCAACTCGGCCCAAGGTAAGCTGCTCATGAGAAGGTTTTGGAACTCGCGTCGCTCACATTTCAACCCCATCTAGACCCGTCTCTAGGCATGGATTTTGATTCTGCGGACCTAGAAGACACATTCCTCTCGGCCATCGGCTTTCAAAGTGCTCCGAAGGCAAGAAAATCGAGATGGTCGCCTCTGCCCCAGCAGGAAAGCCAGGGCGCAAACTCCCACCAGACACCTGGAAGGAACATCGATCCCCACAGGATGCTCATCAACTCGGCCCGAAACCTCCAGGTCCAGAATGAGCGCCAGGCCAAGGTGTCCTCCTCACACCGCGCGCGAACTGGCAACCAACCGCAACTTACCAACACGTACTGGGACGCGCAACGGGTTGCGAAAGGCATCGTGGACCCCTCTGCGTATCCCAGGTCCGCGGCCCATACAGCAATTCAGTGGGCCGATCAAATTTCCGGCACAAGCGCGGACTGGTCGAACAATCCAGTCGGTCCTGCACAGGGAGGTGGAAATCAAGATCGGCCCCTTGCAAAGAGTTCCGCAGTAACTGCTCCTCGGCAACTCATTGGAAATGGAGTCTCTTTCCGAATCCGCAGCCCCCTTGCTAACCCCGATCCACGCGCGCTGCCTACCACATCCACGCCGACTTACCGTCTCACAACTCCTCAGTCGTTCTTGCCCGCTAACCCCAATCCCAGGCTTGGAACACCGGAGGGTGAAGGATTCAGAAACGGATCTGCGGAACAGCCTGCTGTTTGTAGCGGATCTGAGAACAGCGATATGGGACGCGCACGTGGAGGCGGTCCTCGTGGGGGCGGCCCTCGTTGCGGTGGCCTACGGGGTGGTCCACGGGGCGGTGCTCGAGGGTTCGATTCAAGGGGGGATGGCCCGCGGGGTGGTGATCTGCACCCTCCTCGCCTCGACCAAGTCGAACCCGATCTCAGCATTTATCGCATGCCGCGTCCAAACAGGGACTACGCCGGATCGACATACAGCCTCCCGTCTTTGGGCTCCGGAATCAACGTGAGCGACTCTGGGATCAACAGCACCGATAAGTCGGCCACCGACATCAGGAACACCATCGGCCTGAAGCCCAGCATCTACAAGTCGGGCAACACCTGGACCAAATACAACTGGTCCAATCCATATGGCCGCGACGAGGACGAAGTCTTGTTGACAAAGTCCTACCTCGTGCCCTTCATCGGCGCCTGGATGTCCGAAATTCCTGACAAGGCGCCGGTGTCGTTCCAGCAAGACGCCGACGGTCACTGGAGGCGCGACATCGACACGGACACTGGCCGCCTCTTGGAGCCCCTCAGCTATCCTGAGTCCATGGCCGATCCTACGCCGCTGGATCCCCAAGTTGACTGGCGCCGCCAGAACTGGACCTCGACGCTTCTCAGACACCGCTACACCACGAGGCGGTTTGGTAAGAACAAGCGCCACAGCCAGCGGAACTGCCCTGACTACGAGGAGCCGGCGATCATCGACGAGAACTTGATTGAGAACTTGGCTGTCAAGGTTGAAGAGCCCGTCATCGAGCGCCCCCAGTTCCACCGCTTTGTTCCGAAGATCCCTTCCTTCTTGCGCCCGGCCGAGAAGTGCGACATGGAGGCAGTTCGCGCAATCTACAACTGGGAGGTGGAGAACGGCCTGCAGGCGCTCGACTCCCAGCCTCTCCCGGTGGAGGAGTTCGAGAAGATCCTCAGCACCTCGCAGCAACTCGGCATGCCCTTCATCGTCGCTGTCCGCGGCTCAGCCAGAGAGTTGGGCTTGACTCGCGGCAATCTCGCCTTCTCGGTTTTCCAGCAGGTCCCCTTCTACGACGAAGACAAGCGCGGCGAAATCCTGGGCTTTGCCTTCCTCTCAGTTTGGCAGCCCGGCCTCAGAGGCAGCGCCACCGGCAGCAGCAGAGCCACTGCCAAGATCAACGTCTTTGTCCACCCCGAGTACAGACGCAAGAAGATTGGCTTCTCCCTCCTCGACATGCTGCTGACCACCGTCTCGGACTGCTTCTCGTCCGAGACGGCGTACGACTTCATCGACCCGGACAACAGCCCGGTGTTCAAGAAGGCCTCCGACCGCAAGCGACAGAACTTCAAGGTGTACCTCAGCTACCGCGTCCGACACAAGCACCGGGCCGACGGCAACAAGAAGCTCGAGGCCGAGCAAAAGACCTACGACGACGACGTGGTCTGGGTCAAGAAGATGGTGGAGGACGGCCTCAACTTTAGCGAGCTTGTGCGCTACGAGGCTGTTCATCGCTCGCCCAAGGGCCGCGAGGGGCCGGTCTGCTGGCTTGACGAGGTCGTCTTTGAGCACACTTGTGCTTTTGACCCCAATGTCGTTGATGCGGACTACTAGGTCCTTGACAGGCGGCGTCTTGGCCTTGACATCTCGTGATGGCTTGGACAGTTCACCGACTGAGGGTCTATCTGCAGTTGATCGCGGGAGGCTTCAGCATCACAACTGCGAGAAAGTACTTACTTGGGAGCGAGGCGTCGGCTGGAGTATTTCTACTATGATTTCTGACGGTTATGGTCGGATCTGGGTTACATGTTTGGTGTTTTGTACTCTTTGGGTTTTCATGGATTAGCAGTGCGTATTGCACTGGCAAGGCTGACGGCATGAACGACATCGCGGTGGAGCAACGGGATGGTTAATGATGGGAGAACGGCATGAGAGACGGCAGGGACAGCGGCATGAACGACGACAGGGACATCGGCATGTGGGAGCAACTGATTCACAGATTGGTCAACGGCTTGTTCGACATCAAGGACAGAGTCGAGGTATCCTGGATTGCTCCTGCCGCCATGTCTGAAGTTGGGAAGGAACGGGGAGATGTAGAGTAAAGTAGTACCAGCGGGGGATTAATAACAACCCTCCCAAGTAACTTCAACCCCTGTGCTCAAAAGTTTCAAAAAAGGTGATCACATTGAAGTTATGTACGATCAAATAAACTATGGACACTGAAATGAACGAAGGTTGTATGTATGGGTTTATATGTGTATGGACCACACCTAACCTTAAACTTCAACTCCACATCAACCCCTTTCCCCCCTTCCTCACCCCCCTTAGTCACTTGCAATGCATGTGTTTACAAGCACTGCGAGTACCAATCATTCTGCGGCTTGCAGGTAGTGCCAGCAACGCACGTGAAGCTGCCCGTCCACTGGCGGCCGCCGCACTGGCCGTACTTGGCGATGGGCTTGGGCGCGGGCAGGGCCAGGATGCGCTGCGTGGCGTGCTCGGACGCGATGACGATGTAGGAGGTCGGGTTGGTGGTGGGCACGCCGGGGAAGATGGACGCGTCGATGACGAAGAGGTTGTCGGTGCCGTAGACTTTCGCGTTGAGGTCCACGACGGAGCTGCCGCCCGTGCGGCCGTCGTCGGTGCCCAGCTTGGCCGTGCCCATCCAGTGGTTGGAGCGGCGATTGCCGGTGGAGACGATCATCTATCAGGAAATCATGTCAGTATGGTGGATGTAGATGGGGGGGGGGGAACATATGGGAAGGGAGGCGTACGTTGTTGACGTAGTCGCGGGCCGAGATGCTCGCGTTAGGGAAGTTCCAGGTCAGGCCTGAGACGGACTTGAGGGCCTTCTGCAGGTTGACGATGCCCTGGATGACGGCCTCCTTGTCGTTGGCGTCCTTGAGGTAGGGCACGTCCGAGACGACGGTGGTCAGGGCGGGGGTGATGGTCATGCGGCCGCGCGAGGTGGCGCCGCGGCCGAGGTACTGCGACATGGTCATGGCCTCTGGGAGGGGGGTTAGTATACTATTCTACGAGGAAGCGGAAGGAGGGAACATACTGCCGTTGGGGGTGTCGAAGCTACCCTCGACACGGGCGGTCCACTGGAGCTGGCGGACGATGCCGTCGGCACCCTTGATCTCCTCCCAGAACCTGGCTTGGTTAGCTGATGACTTGGGTGGTTGGGGCAACTTGTAGGTGGCCAACTCACATGGGGCCGATGTTGGGGGCGGCCTGGGCGAGGATGCCAGTGCGCTTGTTGAGGTAGCTATCCTTGTCGCCCGCGATGGGTGCGGTCCACGCCGCGTAGAAGTCGTAGAAGGCAACGTTGGGGTGGGAGATGACGGTGTCAGTCTGTCAAAGGTCAGCAATCACCCTGGGTCTTTTTTCACGTAGAAACCCACGTTGAGATGGTCATCCAGGTTGTAGCCAACGGGCAGGGGAATCCACGACGAGTTGCTGATCATGGTCGGGCCATCCTTCTCTGAGGCCTTGACAATGGCCAGCTGGTCGGCCGGGCCGATACCGCTTCTCATCAGGATCTTGGCGCTGGCAAAGGTACCGGCGGACAGGATGACACGGCCCGAGACGCTGGTGACGTTGACGATACCCTGGTAGCCGCCGTCACGGAACGGCTCGACCTCGACACCGGTGATGTGGCCACCTTGGCGGATGACGCGCTTCACGGCCGTGTTGAGCCAGAGGTTGAAGTTGCTGCGCTTCTTGGCGCTGGTGAGGTAGGTCGCCAGGGGGCCGCCGCGCTCGCCGTCGATGAACATGAAGGGCGCGTGGGCAAAGGTGCGGTTCTTGGCGTCCGGGGACTGGTTGGCCGTCACCTGGCTCCAGCCGCCGGCAGCCAGGCCGCCCGAGAGGACCTCAAAGCCCTCCTGGTAGTAGCGCTTGCCGTCGGTCGAGGGGGCGTCGGTGCTCGGGATGCGGGCAAACACGCGGCCGACGGCGGCCTTGATGTCGTTGTACTTCCAGCCGGCGGGGAAGAGGTAGTCCCAGTCGAGCGAGTAGGGCTTGAAGAACAGGCCGGCGTTCACAGCGGTGCCGCCGCCGAGAACGCAGCCGGCCATCTGGTCGGTGTCGTCGCAAGCAATGCCCTTGGAGTCGACCCAGATCTGGTTGCACAGACCCGGCACGTCAAAGCGGGTAAGGTCGGTGCCCTTGAGCCACTCGGGGCCGAGAGTGCCGCCGTGCTCGGCGGTCGAGGCGAAGCCCTTCTCGATGAGCAGCACCTTCTTGCCGGACTCGCTGAGCTTGTCAGCCGCGGGAATACCGCCGGCGCCGCCGCCAACGACGACGTAGTCAAAGGTGGTGCCCGACGGCACCGGCACGCCGACGACGGCGGTCTCAGTCGGGCCGGCGCAGTCGCCCGAGACGGTCTTGGTGGCCTTGGCGGCCCAGGCAGTGTAGGACGGGTTGGCGGCGTTGGAGTCGAGGGCAGCGCCCCAGATGCCCATTCCGTTGTCGTGCTGCTCGAGGGCGATCTGGTCCGGGCAAGTCGGGCTGTTGGTGGGGCCGGTGGAAGCCTGGACCCAGCCGAGGACCAGGGCACCGCCGGACGTGGAGGCGCCGCCGGCGCTGCCGTCCTGGGTCCATTGCAGGCAGTTCTGGCACCTGAAGAGCAGGGTGAAGTGCGTTGAGTTGATGGTGGACGAGATCTGCGTGATCTGGGCGTCTCCCTTGTAGAGGTCCGGCATGGAGTAGCCGGTCGCGTACCGGAGACTGGTGTACACGGTGTCCTCGTGCGGCCAGGCGGTGATGAGGAGCGAGTTGGTCATGCCGCCCCCCAAGGAGACACCGCAGTAGCCCGCGGTGTCCACGGCCGCGCATTGCTGGGGCAGTCAGTGTCTGGGAGCGCGCGTTGTGGTCTCATCCAAGCATACCAGGTAGCCGATGAACTCGGAGGCATCGGTCGTGAGACCATTAGAGGGCAGAGCCACACCGAACTTGAAGCCTCCCTTGGTCTGGGCCGCCCCGTTGGCGATGCCCCACGAGTTGAAGATGATGCCCGAGGCCGGGTCAGTGAAGGTCTCCGGAGCATTGTTCTGGGCAAGGGCAGACGGCAGGACTAGGGCGTATGTCAGTCACTGGAGGGCTGGAGCACGCTCGACTCGCACTTACACGATGCCGCTGCCGCAAGGGCACCGACGTAGCGAGAGGAGGACCTCATGTTGGAGTGCAGATACTGGTTCGCCTCGACTCTACCGGCAGACGAGCACAACAGGTCGCAACCGGGGAGACGGCTCCCCTCTTAAACCCCATGGCTGGCCCCTTTCGGCCCCAGGCAACTTCGGCACGCATCCAACTCTGGCGGGGGAGCAAATGAAGGGCAGGCCAAGCAAAATCTCCGGGAGGTGGAAGCGGCGGCAACCCTGTCCGCCATCGCGAGCTGGATGCTACTCCAGCGATCCATCCGGGGAATAGGCAAGAACCTCCCACGGCGGACGAGCCGGAGGAGGCCGCGCAAACAGGCACACACTGCGCGGTAAGCTTACTTTCACTGACAGACATGACGAAAGAGGGCAAGACGCCGAGGCTTGCGCCGTGCTAGTGCCTGGGGAAACTGCAAATGCCATCACCCAGCGCATGCAATATGCCCGACTCGGGAGGTTACAAACCCGGTTCGCGTGGAGAGCGGGTAGTTGCCCACTACGACGACGTCTCGGATAGGAGTCCCGGTGATTGCAGGGGCGCTGCAGGGCCGTGCCGCCAGGCGCCCAGACCGGGCAGCCAGCATTGCGGGTAATTGGGAGAATGCTCCGTGGGCTAGCGGCAATGGGGAAACAAGGTTGCTGGGGCTTGGGTTCCCGGCGTGCCGTGACCATTCCGGAAACGACACTTTGCGGCACGTCACCTCCGAG
This sequence comes from Parachaetomium inaequale, assembly GCA_033296685.1. Classification (NCBI taxonomy): domain Eukaryota; kingdom Fungi; phylum Ascomycota; class Sordariomycetes; order Sordariales; family Chaetomiaceae; genus Parachaetomium; species Parachaetomium inaequale. The sequence goes on along the minus strand of MU854388.1, from coordinate 67,117 downwards.
AGTGCCCCCGTCCTGCGCCGCCGGGTCGCCGCCCGGGGGCGTCTGTGCCAACGGCGAGCGTGGTGTTTGTCATCGATGGCTGGGCTTGGCGGTTGCAGACTCGTGGAGAATAAGAGAACCCCGCGCCCGCTGGAATCCTCCAGGATTGTATTGAGGACGATTCGAGATGCGGGAGACGCGGATGCTCCGAAGAGAGGAGGGTGTGTGCCGGGTGTTTTGAGGGGGTTGCAGCAACAGCGAAAGAGGAAGGTATCGTCGCGTCCCGAAAACCCGGTCGTCGCCCTGGCTGTGCCTGGCTGCGTGCTGGGCCGTTCCCGTGATTCCACCGCGCCCTCTTTCGACCCATCGATCAGCTGTGTCCGGGGACAATCGATCTGGCCGGGTCTGGGCTGCGCTGATCAGCGAGAGCCGCACCGTCGCCGCGTGGGAAATGTTGGACTCGAGGAAATGATCTGCCATGCCGAAGCTTCGTTTGATTGCGGCTCATGCAGAGACGGGTACCAGATGGGAACCAGACGGGAGGCGGCAGGCCGACCGCTTCTGGACCTTTGGCAGGCCAAAAATAAATCAAGGCATCCCATTCGTATCCTGACCGAGTCGAGCGAAGGACACAAGGTGAAGCCATCGAGGAAAAAGAAAGCTCGACCCACGTGCGGCTCGAACGCACAATCTCCAGAGCCGAAATCTGGCGCCTTACCATTTGGCCAGCGGGCCTTTGTATGTGTTACATTGCGGCTGAATGCAAAGTTGCTCATGGCGGAGTGTGGGTTGGTGGCGGAGTTGGGATGGAAGTGAATGGCTTGTGATTTGCGGGTGGGGAGAAGTGCCAAGGCAAGGCTGGAAGAGTCGAGGCGGCAGGGCGGGTAAAAGCGGGCCCGCCAAGTGAAGGCTGCGCTGTGAGGTTGCGATTGGCCTCGACTTTTTTCTGATCTCGCGATAAGCACCACTGAGAACGCTGTCGAGAGCACCCAGCAGCCAGACAAGCACTTCTCCCCTCACGAACGACACCGCCCTTACCGCCAAAATGCGCGCCTTAACCGACCAAGAAATGAAGACGGTGTTGGACAAGGTAACCCTCCCTTTCAATCCTCCCGATGTATCCCTCCAAAGAAACAACAGAAACAAACCAGCTAACACCTTTCCCCCTCCCCCAGCTCGCCAACTACATGTCCGACCTCAAGAGCCTGATCGCCCCCCTCGAAGACGGCGACCGCTACGTCTTCCGGCTGAACCACTCCCGCGTACGCCCTCCCATACAACACTCCCCCCCAAAACCCCCCCCCCCCCCCCCCCCCCCCCCCCCGATCCTACTCGAACCCAACCCTTACTTACGATTTGGTGACGCACAGGTCTACTACGTCAAGCTCTCCCTCGCCAACCTCGCCACCAGCATCAGCCGCGACGCCCTTCTCAGCCTGGGCACCTGCCTCGGCAAGATGACCAAGACGGGCAAGTTCCGCCTGCACATCACGGCCCTGCCCATCATCGCGTCGGGCGCGCGCCACAAGATCTGGGTCAAGGACAACGGCGCGCAGCCTTTTCTGTATGGGTCGAACGGTGCGTCTCCTCTTTTCTTCGTTGAGTGGTGGTAGTCGATGCAGGTGTGGGTTGCTAGTAGAAGGAATGCTGACTGGCTTGGGGGGTAGTGGTCAAGGCGCACGTTGGGCGGTGGTCCGAGGACTGCCCCGAGCACCAGGGCTGTGTGGTGTACAGCATGGGGGATGTTCCTCTCGGATTTGGCGTGGTAAGTAGCTCTTGGTTTTGTTTTGTCTTGTTTGGGGACATGGCTGACATGAGTAGACTGCGAGGAGTACGGCCGAGGCGAGGCGGCTGGATCCCACGGGCATCGTGTGCTTCCGGCAAGCAGACTGCGGCGAATACCTCCGTGACGAGGACACGCTCTTTGCCGGTTGATAGGGCGGGAGGTCGGGCGGCACGGTTAGCAAAAATACGGGCGGCGTCAGGCGTTTAGAGGGTCCTAGATCTATCATGTAGGCGGGTACTGAGGCAAATGACTTCTGTCAAGTCAGCTGTACATACCGAGATACCAAGAAATATCTATTTTATCTATCCCAATACTCTTCTCTCTCCATCTCCTTAAACCACCAACCGATGACCATCGACTCACAAAACCGCCCCCTCCCCCTCATACCCCCCAATCCCCCGCCCATCCACCGCCTCCCTCACGGGCGTCACCGGCCTGCTCTCCCGCACCGAAGCAAAGAAACTGATACTCTCCCGCTGCGCGACATACTCGCTATCCGCATACCCCAAAATCCCCTCCACCTCCACGCTCTGCCGCCCCTTGATCCTCGCAATCTCAGCACTCGAATAATTACTGAGCGCCCTGCCCACCTCGCGCGCCTCGCCCTCCCACAATCTACTCTCACCATCATTATTTTCTTCCTCCCCTGAAGCCACCACCCCCGCAGCACCCCCTTCCCTCCTCCGCTTCTTCTTATCGACCACGCAAAGCCTCACCGCCTCCTGCTGCGCAAAACTCCCTTCCACGTCGACCACGCCCACGGGCAGCAGCCCGGCCTTGCCGACCAGCGCCTTGTACGCGCCCTGGTCGATGTACAGCGTGCCGTGCGGGCGCAGGCCGTGCAGGATCCAGAAGTAGCGGTCGCGCACCGGGTGCGGCGAGGGGAGGAAGCGCGTGTGGAGGGGGATTGTTTTGCTGGGACCACCGAAACTAGGGATTGGGGCTGGGTTCGGGGTCGAGGTGAGGGTGCGGTCTGCTGAGGTGTCGGATGGGGCCGGTGCCGGGGCCGGGGCACCGGGGGTGGCGGCTGGGGAGGGGAGGAGGGTTTCGGTGGTTCGCTGTGGCTGGTCTGGTGTGCCCGGGGTTTGGTTGGCCTTGGTGGCGAGGGAGGGCGGCGAGCGGCTGGCTTGGATGTGCTGGACGATCTTGACAATGTTGCCTGGGATGGAGGACCGCGTGATGACAGTTGTGACGCCGGCCGAGGTGGCGAGGCGGGCCGCGACGATCTTGGTGGACATGCCGCCTGTGCCGAGCGAGGAGCCGGCCGTTGAGACTGGGAGGGTTAGTGTTATTTAGTACCGAAGTAACAAGTGAGAAAAGACACACCATCTGCTACCAGAGACCCAATGTCCTCGACCACCTCGATAGGGTGGGCGTCGGCATGGGTCCGCGGGTTCTTGTCGTACAGGCAGTCGACGTCGGTCATGAGGAAGAGCAGGTCGGCGTGCACCATGGCGGCCGTGATGGCCGAGAGCGTGTCGTTGTCGCCAAACTTGATTTCCGAGACGGCCAGCGTGTCGTTCTCGTTGACGATGGGGATCACGCCCATGTCCAGCAGCTCGGTGATGGTCCTCTGAGCGTTGAGATAGCGTGACCTCTGCGGCTGTGTAAGTGGCCGACACAAGCAGGGCAGTGAAACAGGGCCGTCAGTGACTTACATCGGCAATATCACTTCTTGTCAGGAGGATCTGGGCAATGGGCTGCCGGAGATGGGTGAACAGGCTGTCCCAGAGACTCATCAGCCGGCACTGGCCGATGGCTGCGAGGGCCTGGAAGAGAGTCAGCGCCAGATCCGACTTCCAGGAGGAACCATCTCACCTGCAGTTTTGACAGATGCTTTGGCCGCTTCTCGACATCCATCCGCCGCAGCCCGACGCCGATGGCGCCCGACGAGACGATGATGACCTTGTGGCCATCCTTCCTCAGCCTCACTGCCGTTTCCACTATCGACGTCAGGATGGAGAGGAGGGGCTCATGCGTCTTTTCGTCGACGATGGAGCTGGTCCCTGGGAAATGTCAGTCACACGAGCCCCTGTCTCAAAGTGCGATTATTGCTCACCAAGCTTGATCACCACGCCAAGCGGCCGTGGCCCCCTCATGGCTGTGAATCGATGGAACAGGAGTTAGTGAGAGACAACGAGGTGAAGCCAAAACAGCAGGCTCAAAACATCAATTCATCTGCGGGATTTCTCTCTTACACAGACTCCAACTCGTTTCCATTATATAGCACCCGCCCTCGGGTATGCTCCAGGGGTGCTATTAATTTTTGCCCTGATCGATGCGACTGCAGGGCGCTCACATCCGATCAGTGGGACCGCTGTGACGACGGGCGCAGGATTGCTGGGTCCTCGGGTTGCTGTGAGCTGTTCGATTGGCCGAGATCGGGGGGGCCGAATCCGGGGTCAAATGGAAACGAACGAAATGTCCAAAGGTCAACAATGCGCCCTTTTGCTGGGCGTTAGTTACCGCCTGACCAAGCCGGCAAGGGCGTGGCAGCTCCACCGCCAGGGCAAATTGTGGGGCGGGCGCTGGGCGGTGGAGCTGCTAGCGCCGTCTTGCAGATCAAATCGCGAAACTTCCAGGTTCAACATTCTCGGCCAGACTTGGACGATAGCCGCGATTTGATTTCGACACCGCATCAACACCGCCCGGCGGACCAACACTCCTCCCTGTTTATCGAGCTCCCTCGAATTCCTTGGATATACCGGACACGCCCGAAAGCCACACAGGGACAACCTCCCCTCTCCAACCATGGCAACACCACCACCCCCCTCCTCCTCAACCACCCCCTCGACCACCTCCCCAAACCCACAACCCTCCACCCAACAACAAGAACCACCGCAAACCCGCCCCCTCCCCCGCTTCCTCGAAAACGACCCCGCCCGCACAGGCTACGACCCCTCCCTCAAATGGTGGCTCAACTACTTCAAGATCCTGACCGGCCAGATCACGCGCGAAGGGGTAGAACACTACCGCGAGGACCGGTACAAGATCCACGAGGCGCGCGACTGCGCGCGCTGCGAGGCCGACCGCGCCTACCTGTTCCAGTACTCGCCGGTGATCACCTTTCTGCGCGACAAGGTCGCCGCGCTGAACGGGACGTTGGATGAGAATAATGTGGTGTGTCGGCGGTGCCCGGCCAGGGTGGCTGAGGATGGGCGGGTGGTGAGGCAGGGCGGGGGGTTTAGCCCCGAGCATGGGATTCTGATCTGCGCGAATGAGATGCGCGATCGCAGTCACCTGGAGGATACGCTCGCGCATGAGATGGTGCATGCGTGGGATCATTTGCGGTGGAAGGTGGATTGGTCTGGGGGAGGGAACTTGAGGCATGCTGCTTGTACTGAGGTGAGTTTTTTTTTTTTTTTTTTCAGGGTGGCAGTTTGGGTAGAGTCCGTGTGGTTACTGACTGGCGGTGTCTAGATCCGCGCCTCGATGCTCAGCGGAGAGTGCCGGTGGACGCGAGAGTCAATGACACGGGGCAACTGGACGCTGACGCAGCAGTTTCAGAACTGCGTGCGGATGCGGGCGATCCAGTCCGTCATGGCGCGGCCGGCGTGTAGGGACGACGTGCACGCGACCAAGGTGGTCAACGAGGTGTGGGACTCGTGCTTCTCGGACAAGCGGCCGTTCGAGGAGGTGTACCGCTGAGGTTTGAGAAAGGCGACGACAACTCCCCGCTGTAAATGTAATAATGTCTGTACTAGTAACGAACTTCTCCCGCAAAAGAACAGCTGATGCAAACGGCCCAGCAGATCGCTGAGGGCGCGGAAATTAAACCCAAACAAGGCCGGATAGGCTGCGCTATGCAATGAACAAACTCCTGACAGTTCCCCAGTAAACCCAACTCCGACGCCAAACGCCACCGCTGACTCCGACAATTGCAGACACCTCATCCAGACTATTTGACGGGCTTCTCCCTGTTGGTCGCCCGCTCGCCCTTGACGCAGTGCTTGATGATCCAGGGGTGGTTCTGGACCTCCTCGAGGGGAAGCCGCTTCTCGGGGTCGAGCACCAGAAGCTTCACTGTGTCAGCGGGAACAGAAATTAAAACCCAGTAGCAAAAAGGGGGACATACCTTCTTGATGAGGTCCTTGGCCTCCTTGCTAACCCACTCGGGGATGGTCATGTCGGCCCGGGCAATCCGCTTGTGCGTCATGATGGGCGTGTCCTCAAACGGCGCCTCGCCGACCAGGAACTCGTACATCAGCACTCCCAGACTCCACAGGTCGACCTTCTCGTTGTACCAGTTGTCCTTGCTGCCGGACTTGATCATCTCCGGCGGCAGGTAGTCGAGGGTGCCGCACAGCGTGTTGCGGCGGTTGTTGGGCGCGTGCACGCTCCAGCCGAAATCCGAGATCTTGATCTCGCCGTGGATGCCCACCAGAATATTCTCGGGCTTGATGTCGCGGTGGATGACGTGCTTGCGGTGCAGGTAGCGCAGCGCCGCGGCCATCTGGGCGATGTACTGGGCGGCCTTCCACTCGGGGAAGCGGTTCTCGCGACGCAGGTGCTTGTACAGCTCGCCCTTGCCGGCGAACTCGAGGATCAGGAAGATGCGCTTGCTGTCGTGGAAGTGCCCGTACAGCTTGAGGATGTTGGGGTGCCGCAGGTTGCTCTGGATCTCAATCTCGCGGCGCACCTGCTTCTCGACGCCCGTGCCCTGCTGCAGCTCCGACTTGTACAGCACCTTGAGCGCGCAGATGAAGCCCGTGCTGCGCTCCCGCGCGAGGTACACGCGCCCGAACTTGCCCTTGCCCAGCGGCCGGCCGATCTCGAACATGCCGAGGTGGAACTGCTTAGGGACGAGCGGCTGGTCGACGTAGGACTCGAGGGCAGCATCATCAGAGGAGCGCGAGGATAGTGATGCCGACTTCTCCTTTTTGGGCGAGGCGGGGTTGACTGGGGGGGCGGTGCCCTTTCTTTGGGCCGCTTGCGAGGGGAGGTTGACGGTTGCGGTCACGGTGTTGGCGTGCTGTGCCTGCAGCGCAACCTTGAGGAGCGTCGGTCTGGCGGTGCTGTGGGCGAGCTGGCTCGAGGAGCTGATGGGCTGCACATCAAGTTAATAATTGGAAGACCACAAAGCTGTTACTCAATCCATACCTTTGGCTTCTGGTACAGCCGGGCATTCTCGCCCGGGTCGTTCTCGTCGTTGACCGAGAGCCGGTCGAAGCTGGCCTCCAGCACTCTTGTCGCCATGGTGCTGGTGTTTGAAGGGATATGGAAGGGTGTCGCTGGTCAAATCGACGAAAAGGAGATGGTTGTCGTTGCAATGGCCCGCGGTTGCAATGAAGAATGGGGGAGTTCCAGGATGTGCCGAGTTGAAGGGGGTCAGGTTATTTACCATGGATGGGGCCGGGCGTTGCCTAGCAACCGTTCCAGCCGCCCCCACCGCATTCGAGGCGGCGCCGGTTTCAGCTGGATTCGGGACCGCACCCTTGCAGACTGATCAACTTCCAAATGTGGAATTGATGTTTAAACAATGCCTTCGCAGATGCAAGAAAGCTCCACAATGGTGACTGAGATGTGTTTGATTTTGGACAGTTGGGTGACAGTTACTGCATCGTATGGAAATCTGGGCAAGTTGCGGCTCGAAATGTTCGGTACTCGAAATTAGGTTCAGTTGCCAGCAAAACCTGGGCGGAATAGACATACCTACTTCTGTCTGCGTGTTGAATAGATTTTATTGTCCTGACTCTATTGCGTGTCACTTGATATATAGGCCCATCGATCGTTAACTCGACCTTTGCCTGGGCAGCTCCCACTGAATGCAAGGAACCAGCCCCGCTACCCCGCCAAACAGCTCCAACCCAAACGAAGCTGAAATCCGTCTCGACTTCGCGCTCAAACGCCTTCCCAAACGCCGAAATCAATCCAAAGACTCGGACAATAACCAGCATAGCGATCAATTCGAGCCCTTCCTGCGATCCTCACAACGGAACAGTCACGGTCGTCAAGCCCCGATCGAAGCCCAGCCCACCACCACCACCGAGCAGCACCCGACCCTTCAACCTCACCAACTAGCGCAACAACAGCCCGGAACCATCACAACCACACCGACACACCGACACACCACCCCCAGAAGACGAAGAAACCACCTCCCAGAAAATGGACCCCCCAACCGCCCCCCTCACCCCTCCAGCAAACGACGACCCGGCCTCGGCAACCCGCACCCACCACCAACCCCCCTTCGTCATCATCTCCCGCAAGCTCCCCATCCTCAAAGCCGGCCCGATCGACGCCCTCTCAGCCCGCCTCGCAATCCCCATCCCCGAAATGATCTTCGGCGACAACCTCGTCTCCATCACCCACCCCCCCACGGGGTGGTCCATCTCCTTCTCGGCGGAACCCGCGCTCGACACGGTCGATAAAACCGGCGAAGCCGGCATGCTGCGCGTGGCCTACGCCCGCGAGTGGAGCAGCTCGCGCGAGCGGACCAGCGCGGGGATCTCCGAGGTGGTGCGGCCGTTTGACTGGAGTTATAGCGCGGCGTACAAGGGGGACGAGGTCCCCCCCGCACAAGGGCAGGGGTTGCGGCATACGGACGAGGGGATACCGGTGGAGTTGCTGAAGAGGCGGGATCCGATTCTGTTTGCGGACGAGGTGGTGCTGTACGAGAGCGAGCTGGACGATAACGGGATTAGTGTTATGAGTGTGAAGGTGAGGGTGATGGAGCAGCGGATGCTGTTGCTGTGTCGGCTGTATATGAGGCTGGATGGGGTGGTGGTGAGGGTGCGAGATACGAGGGTGTATGTGGACTTTGAGAGGGAGGTGGTGATTCGGGACTATACGGCGCGCGAGGACGTGTTTGAGAATGTCAAGAAGGTGGGTGCTCGCTTTTCTCTCTCCTCCTTGCAGCGCGACTAGTACTGACCATCGGCAGAATCTCTACATGAGCGGGCTCATGCCGGACGCCATTACGATCGCGCTGAGAGACTCGAACCAGGTGGCTAACTTGCTGCCCGTTGTCGAGCATACGCTAGACAGCGTCTGTTTAGCGGCCAAGTCATACGACGCCACCACCTAGACAATGGTCCGGCGTCGGCGTTACGATTAGATGACGAGCCACGACGAGATGAACATAACAACTTCATCAATACGAATAAACAGCTCTGGTTCGGTCTAGAACTAAAAATGCCACCCAACCCAAGCAAACGCTGATACCCAGTGCCAGTCCCTGAAACGGCAACAAAAACAAGCCGTTCCTATCCACTCCGTCAGCAGCAAAACATGAACACAAAAGTCCAGCCAAGCCATCATGATTCGACTCGTCCAAAGCCAATAATCAGCCCTTCCTCCAAAACCTCACCGAGCATCCGGCCCAGGCGACGAACTCTGCGTGACCTCCTCAAACGACAACTCCCACTTGTCCACCTCCTTAAACTTCTTGGCAGCCTTCTGCAGCTCCTCCCCGAGCCGCTCCACCATCATCTGGCTCGTCTCCTCCTCGGGGAGCTCCTCCTGCGCCTCCTCACCACCTTCCTCCTCTCCACTGGCAACCACAATCTCATCCTCGACCTCATCATTCTCCTTGTCCTCGTTCGTCGCCCCATATTTCCTTACGGCGCGCCCCTTGCGGGCTTCAGTCCCCTTGCCCTTGCGGTTGGAGGTCGATTTGCCGAGCGGCTGCTGGTCCTTCCTCTTCCGTGCAGGCCGCGAGTCGGCGTACGAGACCTCGTCCGAGGCGTCCAAGTCAAAGGGATCGTTGCTGTCGTTGTTGCGGTTCGACGCCTTGTGTCGGCGGCGGGGGAGGAGAGAGGTAAGGTCAGCCGTGGTCACCTTCTTCTTTGGCGGCGGCGCCGCTTTCTTCTTTGGGACTGCCTTGCCTGGGGCCGCGTAGTTTGGTGAATGGGTCAGTGATGGAGGGGAGGAAAGCTCCGAGGAGGAATCCTGGGGTTCTGGCGTCTTCAGTGCTCTTGCCGGGGGTCTGCGCGTGTAGGTGCGGTGGGCGAGCGTGTCCAGCGCAGGCCAGGCAACGGGGCTGTTGCTCTCTGAAGAGCTACTAAGAGGCGGCGCCATGTCGGAGTCGTCTTCTTGGACTGGTGTCGAAAAATGTTCCCGGTCCAGGGTGCGGCCGCGGGGTGGGCTCGGGGTTCGCTCGACCTCGACCTCGATTGACTGATGGATCACTTCCGCCTCTGACTCTTCCACCTCGGCCTCCACCGCAGCCCGCTTCTCCCGACCGTCCTCGTGGCTTTCCAAAGATTTCCGCTTGCGCGAGGGCTGCACTGGGGACCCCTCCGTTGAGCCGCCCGCTGCAAGCGACGCGCGCGTCTGCCTCCTCGTCCTGTCCAGTGGAGTGGACTCGCCGTCAGGGCCAGAATCATCACCGTCCCCGAGAACGCTTGCATTCCGGGACGCTTGCGAAGCCCGCGACTGGGACCTCTGCGTCCGAGCCTTCCGTCCCGTCCCGAGAATACTGGCCTCGCGCGCGCGGCGCCTGAAGTTGCCGAAGTTCAGAGTCGTGCTGATGCTCGGTGTGTTCAGCCCCCTGCTGCTCGGGCGGATTGGCGCATCATCCCTCCCAGCAACGCTCGACTGCCTAGGTCGGCGTTTGAACATGGCGACATTGAATGATGACGTGTCGGTCGAGCGGTAGCCCGTTCGCGTCTCTTCAACCGCGTTCTCCGTGTCGTCTAGGCTATCGTCGAGGTTGGCAAAGAGATCGTCATCCAAATCGAGACCCGACGCGTCGGTCAACCGAGGCTGCCTCTCGGTCACTGACTCCCTGCGACTATGTTCGATGTCTGGGCTCTCGGGTTGGTCGGACCGGGAGGTAGAGGTGAGGTTGTCCAATCTGTTCATCGCGTCGTCTCGCCTTTGTCTCGAGTCCTCCAGCGCCCTGGCTTGGTCCGAGTTTGCGCCCAGGTGCTGCGACGCGCGTGTGCGACGGGGCTGGGAGACTGCCTTTGCGGCCTCGGCGGCCCGCTGTCTGATGCGCTCCTTTTCGCGATCGCTAACATCGTATATATCGCTGCTGGGAACTTTGGCTTGCGGGGCAAGGGGCGTTGCGGATGATTGCTGCTCCTGGGGCGCTGGAGACGGGGCCTTTGTGGGGCGCGTCGGAGCGACGCGCGACCGTTTTGGCCGAGGCATTGCGTATTATGAAATGCGTGATTCGGAATGGCGGGATCGAGTGTATCAATCGTTTTGCGGCTGGATGCAATCGCGCGAGAAAGGGGATGGTCGCGAAATTCGGCCTTCTTTTCGTGTGTGGGGTGAGGGAAGAGGCTCGAGACGCGCCCGACGCGAAGACAACAACTTTGGGAAGCTCTGGTTGCGCCCCACCAAGTGTTTGTGGTGCACGGACCCCCGCTGGGAGCTTGCATGAGTGGGGCCAAGGCTTGCCAGTGTCAAATTGTCGGATCCAACCGAATGCCTTCTCACTTCAGTTGGCTGGGGCTGGATGGCCCCGGCACGCAGGAAACCTGGAAGCGCTTGCAACTGGCAGTCGTCAATTGCATGCCTCATTGCAAGTCCCTCCGAAATCTCAAAAATAACGAGGCGAGAGCCGCCACCCGAAAATCGAAATGTCGGACAGGATCAATTTCCCAAGCGGCTTTGGGATGAAGGACCTCGTCGCGTACGGCAACACCGGAATGGTCCTTCTCGACAAGGACACCGATATGGTCATCAAATCGCCCCACGACGAGAAGTCCGCGGTGGCTCTCACCAAGGAGCAGCAGATATACGAGCGTTTTGTCCAGCGCTGTGGCCACAAGAGCATCCTCTGCTACCACGGCACGTTCGAGTCCGGGATTCGCCTCGAATATGCTTCCCACGGCAACATCCGGTCATACCTCGACGACCACCCCGCCGATGAAGCAAGGAGGATGCGGTGGGCTGTTCAACTCGCTGAATGAAGCCCTTGAATTCATCCACCGATGCGGTGTTATTCACGGAGACATCAATGGTTTCAATGTGCTGCTGGACAGACGCCTCGACGTGAAGCTCGCTGATTTCGCGGGGTCTTCGCTCGATGGCTCTCCCCTTCTCATTGGGGTGACGCCAAGCCACGAATACCCAGGGCCTCTCCTGTCCATTGAGGCTGATCTCTTCGCGCTCGGATATACGCTTTATGAAATAGTGAACGAAAGCCAGCCGTACGCTGGATTGTCCGACGAAGTGATCCTTGACCACTATTCGAAGGGGAAATTCCCCGAGACTGGGTCCCTCGGAAGTGTGGGCAGCATCATCACGAAATGCTGGCGAGGAGAGTACAAGGAATGCAAACAAGTTGTGTGTGATTTGAAAGGTGAGATGCTTAGTACCTGAGACCCTTTCCACTATGAGCATCCTGACAGTAAAAGCTGCTCGGCAACGCCTTCTCGCATCCAGCTCCCACAACAACATTCTCCCAGCCACGTACACCCCCGTGTACAGTGACCTTTTTGTAGCCATTGTCGTTGTCGTCGCCGTCTCGGCCCTTATCATCAAACGGTCTCCAGGGGGTGGTTAGCTGCATAAATAGCATGCCGCCGGACGGGCTTCGTTATTACATCTCGAGATCGCGCATCTCGAGCGGAAAACAAAGCTTCGTAGAATAGGCCAGAGCCCGGGAAGGATTGCGCGTTAAATGGTGTTGCGCCACAACCGCAGCCTTCATGAAGTAAATAAAGTAAAGCTTGAACACGAAACGCTCGCGTCGTCCAGTGGCATCCACCGTCCAATTACGTCACCGAACCCCCATCCCGCGAGGCTGGCACCAATACCATCCCGTCCCTCCAACCCTCCCACACTGCATGAACAGCTACCTTAGGTACCTTGCCTACCTCGCCCCGATCACCCTCAAATCCAGCAACCTTGAAAAGCACGTCAAGCAAATAAAGTTACACAGCAACAAGCCGAACAAGAACAAAAAAACAAAAAAAAACAAGATGGCGACCTCCACCCTCGCCCGCACCCTAACCCGCACCACCACCCCGGGCCTGCGCCTCCGCCTCCGGCACGCCGCCCTCCCCCTCAGCCTGGGCCTCACCACGTCGCTAGGTCTCGCAGCAGCAGTCCACCACCAGCGGCCGATGCAATTCGATTCCGCCCCCGCAGTCACAGCACCATCTCAAACAAGATCCTTCTCAAGCGGGCAAAAGCCCAAGCGCAAAGACCTGCTCGACGCCGAGACGGTCAAGCAGCTTTCTGGGGGGAGTCTCGCAGGTAATTTTCTTACTTTCACTCTTGCATCTTGATTCCTTCTTTTGTATTCTCGGTCGTGGATTCCATGTGACGAATCTGAACGGGTGGCTAATGGGCAGCGGGGTGATTCAGGATTCTTTGCGGGACTGCTCGTAAGCGTCTTCTCCAAGACACTGGTGCTGCTGGCGGGGATCGGGATGGTGGTGATCCAGGTACGTGTCTGCATCCATCTTCCTCAAGTCAGCCTTTGGGGTTGCTGTCGACCATACTATTAGCCCCACCCGCTACTCAACCGTCTATACCACATCTTCTCGTCCAGGCTTGTTTTGTTTGTTTACTAACACCCCCAGGTGGCCGCCCGCAACGGGATAGACCTCGTCTCGACCCTCAAGCTCAAAGAGCGCGCCAACACCTCGCGCGTCCTGGCCATGCTGAACCAGCACACGGCCTTCAAGCTGTCCTTTGCCCTCGCCTTTGCCCTCTCGGCCTTTATGTCTTTTTAAAGAAATCAGATACCCATGCCCCCTAATCAAGACCAAGCATAGACAGACCAAAGCAATATGACTGCCTCATACTCATGAATTCAATTCCTTGCCATAAACGCTAGGTAAGGCATCTATGGATTCAAAACGGCTGCGTCTCCCTCTCCAACCACGCCCTCGTCAGCGCATGCTCCTCCCCCTCAAACCTTCCCCGCATCGCCTCGCGGACCTGCTCATGGCTCTTATTCAGCCACGCCCTCTCCTCGCCCGTCAGCAGCGCCTCGTCAATCAGCTTCCGGCAGTACGGCACCATGGTGACGTGCTCGAACCCCAAAAACGGCTTGTCGCCAAAGGAGTGCTCCGTCGCGACCTCGCGCACCAGGGCCAGGTTCTCGATGCGGATGCCGTAAGCACCGTCCTCGTAGTAGCCCGGCTCGATGGACAGCACGTTGCCGGCGGCCAGGGCCACGTCGGCGTACTGCTTGCGCGTGCCGATGCCGATGGGGCCCTCGTGCACGTTGAGGTAGGACCCGACGCCGTGGCCCGTGCCGTGGCGGTAGTCGAGGCCTTGTTTCTGCGTGGGGTGTCAGTAACTCGGTATCTACCAAAGAGTGTGAGAATAAGGGCGGGCGTACCCAGAGGAATTGCCGGGCTAGGCAGTCAATGGCGAAGCCCGTCGTGCCCTTGGGGAACACGGCCGTGTCGAGCGCGATGTTGCCCTTGAGGACCAGCGTGTAGGCCTTCCGCTGCTCGGCGGTGGGGGTGCCAAAGTGCAGGGTCCGGGTGACGTCGGTCGTGCCGTCCAGAAACTGGGCCCCCGAGTCGCACAGGTAGATGGCGTCCGGGTCAATGGTGGCGCACGCCCCCGGCTCTGGCTTGTAGTGGATGACAGCGGCGCTGGAGAAGGTGAGCGAGTGAAGACGTGGATCATGCAAAAGAACACTCACTTCGGCCCGGTAGATGAAATGGTGTCAAACGAGAGCCCGACAAAGTCCTTCTGCTTCTTCCGGAACGCCTCGAGCTGGTCGGCAGCCGCCACCTCGTCAAGGACGGCCTTCTTGTTGATGAGCTGGTCTTCCAGCCACGCAAAGAACTCGATCAGAGCGGCGCCGTCGCGGATGTGGCACTGCCGCATGCCCTCGAGTTCTGTGTCGTTCTTGACCGACTTGGCATCGGTAACCGGGCTTCTGACCTCCTCGACGAACTTGTCCCCGCCGAGTGCCAGCTTCAGCGCCCACGAGCCCTTGTTGGAGACAAAGTACTTCTTGGGCGGCTCCGACGTCCCCTTGGCCTCGGCGGCGGCGGCCAGCGCCTTGGCATCCGAGAAGAGGGAGTCGTACGGTTTGATCTCGACCTTGTTCTGGTCCAGATAGCTCCGGCACTCGTCGCTCAGCTTGGAATTGTCCACGTACAGCGTCGCCGAGTCCTGCGTCACGATGGCGTACGAGAAGAAGACGGGGTTGTAGGTGATGTCGCTGCCGCGGAGGTTGAAGAGCCATGCGATCTCGTCCAGCATCGACAGGACGAAGGCGGCCGCCTTCTTCTTCTCCAGCTCCTTGCGGAGCTCGGTAAGCTTGGTGGCCGTGTCCTTGCCCGAGTACTTTTCGGGGAGGAGCACGACGGGGTTGTTGGGGCGGGCAGGCTGGTCACCGGCCCAAACCAGGTCCACCAGGTTCTCGCTGACGGCCTTCACGCCGGCGCCGCCGCTCTTCTTGACGCTCTCATCGAGCTTCTCGGCGACCGAGCTCACGGTCAGCGCGGGATCGACGCCCACAGTCTTGCCGCCGGCCGACTCCTCGGCGGCCCATTCCTGCCACGTGGGGACATCCTGCATCCCCGTCTTGAGCAGGTGCCAGTTCCCGTCCAGCTGCTTGGCGGCCTGGTTGAAGTACCGCCCGTCGGTGGCCAGGGCTGCCTTGTCGTGTGTGACCACGGCGGTCCCTGCAGAGCCGGTGAAGCCCGAGATGAAGGCGCGTCGGGCGTCGCAGGCGGCGATGTACTCGGAGGCATGGCTGTCTTCGGACGGTACGACTGCGGGTCCAGTGTTAGTTGCTGGGGTTGAGTAGGTACGCTGGGGAGATGGAATACCATAGACGTCGACGCCCTTGTCCTTCATCAAGGACCGGAGGGTGGCCAGCCGGGCGGTGGTGTTGACCGTCTCCATCTCTTGGACAGACGGCGATCCTGTAGCTCGTGTGCGGAGTCCTCGCTTGGTTCGGAATAATGCTGCGACGGCGGAAGCTGGCTGGCAGAGTCGGGACAGTGGGACGGAGATGGAGGCGGTTCGGAGCAGTAACGATGCTGTCGAGCTATGTCGCGCCCATATATGCCGCATGAGTTACCTAGAGATGGTTGGACCAAACGGTGTCGGCCCCGAGATCGAGCCGAAACGGGCCAGGACGGGGAGGAGCAGGCAAAAGCAAGATGGACTAAGCTGTCGGGCAAGCTGCACAGCAAGCAGCGGGCGCGGGTATTCGAGGTTCAGGTGCCAGTCGCAGTGCAGGAACCCCCACTTCGGCCCGCTTGTAGGTTGGCTGCCCCTCTGCCAAATCGGGTTCCATAGG
This sequence comes from Parachaetomium inaequale, assembly GCA_033296685.1. Lineage (NCBI taxonomy): Eukaryota > Fungi > Ascomycota > Sordariomycetes > Sordariales > Chaetomiaceae > Parachaetomium > Parachaetomium inaequale. The sequence continues at coordinate 51,176 of MU854388.1, read as the reverse complement.
TAGGTAGGTATGCTTAAAAGCAGCGGGGACGGGAGCTTGTTTGCTTCCCGGCTCCTTCTTTCCATGGTAACCTACCACGCAGCCTGCCTTATTAGCCAAAGCGGTGCATTCTTTGGGCGGGCCTAGGAGGGAACAGATCTCGCTTTTGTGGTACACTGTTGAGGGCTTGTCTGGGTGACGAACGGCGTGGTTGCGGATAGCTGCATGAACACACGCGACCCCCCTGTCCACTCCCTGTGGCCCTGCCGCTCCCGGCGTGGTGGGGTTCCAGGTCCAGGCTTCAAGCCGCTGCTGCCGCTGTGTTCTGTTCAGGTCCAGCCCAGTGCCTCCTCCTGCTTGGAGCCGGGATCAGACCTCTTCGACGGCAGAACCAACGCCTGACGTGAGACGTCGGTTCTCAAACAATAGGCCTCTTTGATGCGGCAGAGCAGAGTCAAGAGCCCGCTGAGAATGCAGACCTCCGAAACACAAAAACAGACATATTCCGACTTTATCTCGTGCCATGAGCCCCAAATCGCCCAAGTGACGTTGCCCGTTTGAAAATCCGGGACTGGTCCGCTGTCGGTCTTCGATTTATGTAGGGAGCCGCCCTTGTCTAACACAGAAACACACACAACCGCCACCAAAAATGAGCGACGGCGCAATGGAGCAGCTGCCGCTGCCGACAAGCCTCATAGAGGTCGAAGCAGTAAGCGTCCGAAGATGGCATACTAGATGAGAAGACGACACAGAGACAAAACTAATGCGACGCGGCAGTTGATCCGCGCCCTCTACCAGCCAAACCCCCCCGAGACCATCTCCCGGATCCAGGAGGTGCTGCATCGCCTGCAGCGGTCGCCCGAGGGGTGGCAGCTGGCCCAGAGCCTGATCGCCCACCGCGAGGACAACATCCGGTTCTATGCCGCCCTGACCCTCATCATCAAGCTCAACCGGGATAGGTACCTTACCTACCTACCTTATGCTTCTCCAGGCCCTGAGAGCCAGGTACATGTACACCCAGCTAACCTCAGCACAGCTCCGGCCTGAGCGAGGACGACGCAAAGGGCCTCCTCGAGAACATCATCGGCTGGACTATCCAGTCGCTCGCCGACGGCGCAGGCAACTTCGTCGTCAAGAAGCTGTGCACGGCGCTCGTCACTTACTTCATGCACTTCTCCCACCTGTGGCCCAGCTGCGTCCGTCACTTCATCTACTGCCTGGACCTCGGACGGGGCGCTCCGGTGGACAGCCTGGACGACGCCCTCGCCACGGATGTCCTCGTCGGCAAGCTGGACAGCCAGAAGCTGAGGGTGGCGATGTGGTTTGCCGCCTCGTTTGTCGAGGAGGTTGGCAAGACCGACATGAGTGCTCCAAAATTGTGAGCTTCCATCCTCATACTCAAATACAATGGACGAGACGCGCTGACCAAAACAGCGTCCAAGTACACGGCCGCCTCGTCAAGAACGGCCCCGATGTTGCTTGCCTCCTCGCCCGTGGCTTCTCCCCGCCCCAAGACAATCCCGAGTTGAAGACGCAGGGAGAGGCCCTCAGTTGCTTTCAGGTAGGCGGCCAGCCCCCGAATAAAAAACTCACGTCTCGGTAGACTAACTGCTGCAGGCCTGGATTCTGTATGCCCAACGAGCAGCAGCCCCAATCCCAGATCTCGTTGGCCCCCTGAGACAGCTCGTCGGCCCTGCCATCAACTGCTTCGCGGATCAGGACCTCTTCCATACAACTGCCGAGCTCTTCAGCGACGCCCTTGGTAACTACTCGGCCTTCTTCACCGACGAGCACTACAGCACTCTCGCCTCCCTCTTCGAAAGCCCCTGGGCAGCCGAGCACTACCAGCGCGTCCTCCACGGCAATCACCAGGAGGACGGCATCTCGTTCGGCCTGGTGATCCTGGCCTACGGAGACGCCAAGGTGCAAGACCTCATGCGCAGCACTGACACCCGCTCCCAGAGGTTCCTCGAGAGCCTCAGTGGGCTCCTTGCCGCCGACGGCTACCTCGTCGGCGAGGACACCATCTTTGTTCCCGCCCTCGAGTTCTGGTCCACTTTCATCGAGACCATGATCGACGCCTCGTACTCGGACGAGGAGGCCGCCCAAAACTGGAAGCCCTACGCCGAGCAGCACCTCAAGACCGTCGTCATGAACTGCTGGCGCAAGATCCAGTGGCCCCCGGCCGAGACATTCGCCGAGTGGGACTCGACCGAGCGCATCGCGTTCGGCGATGCGAGAAAGGATGTCACCGACATGCTCCAGTCTGTCTTCTCTCTCGAAGGCATGAGCCTCGTCTCTTTCTTTGCCGACTTGTTCCTCCAAGCTCTTGCGGCCCAGTCCTGGGCCGAGCTCGAGGCCTCGGCCTTCTGCCTGGGCGCTCTCTCCGACTGCATCTCGGACGAAGCCAAGTATGACCAGGAGCTAAGCAAGGTCTTTGCTTCTCCCTTTTTTGATCTCCTCGGCCAGGCCCAGGGCCCGATCCCTCTGCGCCTCCGCCAGACTGGCCTGGCGCTGATCGAGCGGTACTGCGAGTACTTTGAGCGGAATGCTCAGTACCTGCCCAACGCTCTCAATCTGCTCTTTGCCGCCGTCGGCGACTCTGTTCTCGGAGGGCCGTCGGCGAGGTCTATCTCTACCCTTTGCTCTTCATGCCGCTCCATCCTCACTGGTGAGGCTGGCGCCTTCATCAGCCATTACCAGACCATCCGCGGCAGCCAGGTGCTCGATTCTTTGGCCGAAGAGCGGATCGTCCTTGCGATCTCATCCATCATCCAAGCCATCAAAGACGAGAGCCAGAGGCTGAACATGTTTGAGGAGCTCTACAACACCCTCAAGAAAGACTTTGAGCTCGCCGTCCAGCTCAAGGCAAACCCCAGTCTCCTGAACCTTCAACATCCAGACTTTTTGCGAGGCCTTGACCCGCCGAATCCCCAGTCCGCGCCCGCCACTGAAGAAATCGCCCTGCAGATTGCCCTGAGGTCCATGAGATGTCTCGCCAGCATCGCCAAGGGCATGCAGGACATCAAAGAGTACCCGGTCGACCTAGACGGTGAATCGCAGTCGCAGAACGCCAACAGCAGGCTCGCCGGCTTGCAAGAGAACCTCATGCGGGTTCTGGTGGAGGTCCAGCGCGTGCTCGGCGCCAGCGGCGAGGCGGTCGAGATCATCTGCAACATCTTCCGCGCCGGCTTCTCCGAGACCGAGCCGGGGCCGTTTGTGTTTTCGCCCGACGTCGTCACAGACTACTTTGTCCAGCAGCGGTTCGAGACGCCGCGGGTGGGCACGCTGCTGAGCACGGCCTGCTCGTTCGTCGGCAGTCTCTACCGCGGCCCGAAGGCCTACGTGCCAGCGCAGCTTGCGCGGCTGCTACCGTGGGTGATTTCCATCCTCCAGGCGTTGCCAGGTAAACCTCCCTACTTTACCATTCTGCTTCTGTTGTGGTTAATGCTAACAACCGCATGCAGAACCGGAAGCCGACACGGAGATCTCGGTCAACGGCATCACCTTCACTGACAAGGTCATGTCCAAATACCCGGACGTCCTCTTCCACCCACACCACGCCCCCCTCGTCGAGTTCTTCTTCCTCTTCACCATCAAGGTCCTCGACGGCAACGAGCCCCTGCCCAAGGGCGCCGCAGCCGAGTTCTGGGTAAGCCCCTATCTATCTCTCTGTCCACTACCACCCCCCCCCCCCCCCCGATCCCCCCCCAAATCCCCCCCCCCCCCCCCCCCCCCCCCACATTATCTCGTCTCCATACATACCCTTAATACCACACCCCTCTCTCCATTGATACCACACCAACCACCCAACCTAGCCAAGACAGAGACTAACCCGTGTATTTGTATTTAATAAAAAAACAGGCCAACTTCATCCCCCTAACCGCCAAGCCACCCTCCACCTCCTCCCGAACCCTGCAGCAGACAATCACCAACGCCATGACGCACCTCGGCCCGCTCATCGCCCGCTCGCTCGTCTACAACATTGGCGGCCACGCCGCCCGCAGCGAGCTGGACAAGCTGTGCGAGCCGCTCAAGCGGCTCGTCGCGACGTGCGTCGGGGCGCAGGGGTGGTTGATGCAGGCGCTTGTTGGTGATGGTAACGAGGGAAGGTTTCCTGGGGCGGAGAGAGTCGGTGTTGAGGAGAGGGGGGTTTGGGTGAGGAGGGTTGTTGCGTAAGTCTTTTATTTCTTTCTTTTTTTCTTTTTTCTCTTCCCTTTCCTTTTTCCTGGAGGGGGCGGGAGTGAGGGAGGTGGTTGGGTGGGTGGTTGGGTGGGTTGTAAAGAGGGTGGTTTGCTGACTTGAGAGGATGATAGGTTGAGGGGCGCAAGGGCGACAAACCAAGTGGTGAGGGAGTTTTGGATGGCGTGTCGGGGGGCCAACTTTACCTATGTCTCTTAGGTGGACGTTGGGAGAGGGTGCCTAGTCGGCTGAGAGGGCGTGCTTTGGGGGAGGGTGACGGGCCGGGTGGGGCGTGGTGCAGGCTGTTGTGTGGGTGGGAGTGAAGGCGAGGGATGTTGTAGAGTAGACAACCTCTGGTGTACGGAACCTGAGTGTGACCGGGGGGCATGTGGGCTCGTTGACTGTGGGCCTGGTAGTGGGTGAGGTAGTTGGAGATGCCTTGCTATTTCACACCCAGGCCAACTTAAGTTACCGACCTAAGACCTGGAATGTGAGGGCGCGGTCAGAACACTAACCCCGGTAAAGAGGGCGGGTCAAGGTTGGCGGAGAGCGGCCTGTGGAGTGTGGTCGAGACAGGATAGGCGATCGAGGTAGATAAGTTCAGTCCTAGTAACCAGCACTCAGCCAATACCACATGCGCGCCCGGGAGCGGTGGTGCAATGTAAGATTGTATTGTTACCCCTATATCGACCTCCTCCGCGGATATCAACAAGCAGGGATAGTGGTTGGTGCCCGGTCCGCGAGGTACTTCTGACCACCACCCATCTGCATTTCCGATTCTAGTTCCGAGCTCTGCTTTTCCTCGAATTCGTTTTTATTGTCACCCCTTGCCCTCTTACACGGCCGGCCGCTCAGTTCACCTGGTAGAGGTCGTAGAGTTGTCTGAATGATATAAAACAATCGACTTCATCTTGAACGGAGTTGGTCAATGAGTTTTGCCCTGTCCGGCTGTTTGGTCTACGCCTCTTTAAATTGTTTCTTCTTCCGTTCCGGTCCGGGCGCGTGAAACGCGCAAAAGGACGATATACAGATCTAAGTGATAATATAACACAGAGCCAAGAAACACAGAGTCTACTCTTCCTACTATACAGAATTACACACTCCCAGTCTACCTTACAATGCACAGAAGGATGGTGACTGACTTGTCAAGGGTAGGGTGTACCCACCCATTCCCAGAGCTGACCTTGCCCGGTCCATCATCTGCGACGCGGCAGACTTCGCCCGCCCGCCACCTTGGGAGGCTATCGCGCGCATCTTGTCCTTGTTGGACAAGAAATAGCGATGGCGCTCCCGGAACTCGGCCAGCTCGTCGCCGACGACCTGGGCCACGACCTGCTTCAGCTCGGCGATCTTGTAGCCCTGCATCTGCTGGCCCAGCTGCGCCGGGGTGCGGCCCTTGGGGTCGAAGCTGGACAGGATCTCAATGAGGTTAGCGACGCCCGGCCTCGCGGCCGGGTCGTACGTGACAGAATCAATGGCGTCGGTCACGGCGTGCTTGATCTTCTTTGTGATTTCTTCGGGCGAGTCGGTGATGAGGATGCGCGACTTGGGCGACGGGTCGGATTTGGACATCTTCTTGAGCGGGTTGGACAGGGACATGATGCGCCTGGAGGGGGATATCAGGGTCTGGGGCGCCACGAAACAGTCCACCTTGTAGGTGTGGTTGAAGTTGGTGGCGCACTCTCGGGCAAACTCGAGGTGTTGGCGCTGGTCCTCGCCCACGGGGACGTGGGTGGTGCCGTAAGCGAGGATGTCGGCCGCCTGGAGGATGGGGTACGAGAACAGGCCGTGCTTGAGAGATTTCCTTGCCTTGGGATCGTCCAGCGACGCATCGTCGCCAAGCTGTATCTTGCTCTATGTGCCGCGTTAGCTCCCGGACTGCCGATGCTCGACTGGCCGCTTACCTTCCACTGGGTCATGCGCGACAAGTAACCCATCGAGGCGGTGCAGCTCAGAATCCACTGCAGCTCGGTATGGGCCGGTACGTGAGACTGGAAAAAGATGATGGACCGCTTCGGGTCGAGTCCGATGGCGAGCAGGCAGGCCAGCATCTGCATTCTGTTCTCATACATTTCCTCCCGGGGACGTGGCACGGTGATGGCGTGCAGGTCGGCAATCGAAAATAACAGTTTCGTGTTCTTGTCGGCGGTGTCCTGCAGACGTTTCCACTCGCGCAGCGCCCCGAGGTAGTTGCCCAGGTGCGGCACGCCCGTCGGCTGGATGCCCGAGAAGATGACTTTGAAACCCTTCCCGAGCAATGGGCTATCCGTCTTTGCGTCGGCCTTGTCGCCAGCCGCAGGCGTGCCGCCGGATTCTGTTGGGATATCGCCCGAGGACGGTGGTGAAGGCGATGCCAGGCCCGCCGCGTCCTGGCCAGTCCGCGCTTCTACGTCTGCGCCGGAGGTCTCTTGTCCATCGTTGCACGCCCCGGACGCAAAAGACCGAGACTGCGTCGTTACCGTTGTCGTGGTGGTGGTGGTGATTGTCGTCGTCGTCGTCGTCGCCTGGCCTTGTGCCGTAGTCGTCGTTGCTGTTGTCGCTGCTCTCTGCAGGGGCCGGCTCAGGCCGCTCGCCATTCCCAGCTGCCGCCAGGCACTGCGCCCGGCCCTGCAGCTGCGATACATTGCGACTGACGATCCCTCAAGAATTGAGATGAGTTTGGGTGCGTATGCGTCAGCCAGACAGTTGTCAATCGAGGTGTCGTGAGCCGGGGTTGTGAGATGAGATTGGAGTTTGAGTGGGTGAAAAAAAAATGGAGCTCATTCGGTGCATACCCGACCGAGGAAACCCGCATCACACTGCAGTGGAAAGTCACCTGTCACAAACGAACGCACTTGGAGAGACGCCGACACAGTAATATTTTGAATACAGGAATTGGACCTAGATACGAAGTAGTTCCTCTTCAAACAACTTACATGAATTCTCCTTTCCCTCTAGATTTCTCATGACGGCCATATTCTGCACCATGCCACGCTATGTATTTGTACAACTCAACCCCCAGCGAAGAGTGCGAGGGTAGGCTTCAACTAGTGATACATTTAACAACAGCCATTTGACCATCCCCCCTACCGGCCGCCTGCAATCCGCCTCCTCTCCAGCGCCAGGTACTCCTCCATGTCTGCCGCCGCGGGCAACTGCTCGCGCGGGCCCCGGTCCTTGGCCTTCTGGTGCTCCGGCCGCCGCTCCACGTAGCTCAGGTGCTCCCACTTATCCTCCATCAGCTTCTCCGTCTGCTCGACGTTCTTGTCCATCTCCTTGCCGACGCCTACCAAAAGTCAATTAGCCACCGTGCTCCCCAGCCAGCAAGAAACCAAAAAAAAAAAAACATACCCAGCTTGCTAAACTCCCACACGTTCGCCTTCATACCAATCCCATAGTACGCGTGCTTCTGCAGGAACGCCAACCACACCTGGACCGTCTCCGGGTCTCCGTCGCGGATCTGCACCAGCCGCCGCAGCGTGATGCGCTCAAAGTTCTCCTGGCTCTTCTTGAAGATGAAGGTCGACTTGGGCACCGTCCAGCGCTCGACCACGCGCGGCAGTGGCACGGGGCCCATGGCGGGGAGCCCCAAGTAGTAGGCCGCGCGCAGGGCGAAATCGCAAAAGAACTCGAGGTTGCGCAGCGAGTAGGAGCGCAGCTGCAGGTTGCACGACGGCACGCCGTACTCGGCCTCGCGCCGGAGCGGCTTCAGGTAGAGCGCCTCGAGGGCGCGCGGCATGCGCGAGACGCGCGGCTCGGCGGGCGTTTTGGTCGCGGCGGGTGTAGCGGCGGCGGGCGGTTTCGCGCTGCTAGGGGGGTTAGTTTTCGTCTCTCTGTCTGTCTGCGAGCGGTCCAGGGGGGTGGAGGTTCGAGTTCGGGTTCGAGGGGTCGGATAGAGGGACTCGGGCTGGGCTGGCTGACCTCGACTCCTTCTCGGCACTAGGCTCTTCTCTGTCGATGCCCGGGTTAGTACCCAACTCAAAGCATTGCCAGATCACAGCATCTACTCACACCGACGCATAGCCGCGAAGCTGGATCGAGGCACGCGGGATGCCGACCGCGGCCGATCGAGGAGCTGAGAGGGGCTATATTCCAGCGGGTCAGATCAATCCTGCGTATCAGGAGGTGCAAACACCAATCATACCAATTGCCCCTGGAGGAGAGGCCGCAGTGGCCGTATTAACCGCGGCGGATTCATCTCTGCGTGGCCTCGAACAACAGTGGATGTTGAGGCATCACTGCTCGCGATTCAGCCGAGTTTTTGGCGCGATATTGGCCAGGGTTCTTATCGATAAGAGCAACTCGCAACCCAAAGACGCGACTCAAGTTCTCGACAGCCATCTGCAGTTTCACGGCGAACGACAACACAGAGCAGTCACAAGAATACAAGAGACAAGATGGTTAAATCGGCTTGGCGTTTATTTGGATTGCCTGCCGTCAAGGCAAATCTGATCTAGTCTGGTCCTGACTACCTTCGCATCCTTCAGCCCAAAACCAATGATCCATTCTCGCAACCCGAGGTGCGCTTGGAAATGGTCCCAGGCAATGACGCCTGGTGTATGGCACCAGCACTGAGGCCCGGCTGTATCCGATCCTTCAACTCGTGATCCGCGCAGCGCGTAAGCGCAGCATGGAGCGCGGTGTGCTTCCTTGGGCCAACCCGGCGGCGTTTGAGGCGTATTGTTCTGCACGTATACCTCTGACGCCCTTCATCCGTTGCGCTTCCTCCGGCCAGCCACCATCTTCTTGTAGAACCCCTTCTTTCCACTCCTCTTCTGCTCCTGGATATCCTGGTACTTGCTCTTGAGCTTGCCAACGTTCTCGCCGGCTAGGATCTCCTCGACGATCGTGCGTTTCCTCTCCTTGCGCGTGAGACGGCTGTTGACGCCATCCGTAGCCCCGGCGACAATGGTGCCTACTTGGCAGTATTCGGGAACCAAGTCCTTGCGGGTATCCTTCTTGAAGAACTGCTTGCCCATGGCAGCCACGTCACGCATCCGCAGGGCTTGCAGATCGCGCTTCAGCTCGGGCGTGAGGTTGGTACGTGGCAAGTTGAACCAGTCGGCACCTAATGTGTCTTTGGATGCCTGTCTTTGGTCAGCACCCGGACAACCCAAGCGACAAGAGGTAAAATCAACAAGGAGTAGAAGGGTGTTCGTGTCAGAGTAACTATGATATAAGGAAATCATTATGGTGCCAGCTCGAGCCCCATGACGGGGTCTTACTGGCGTCATAGAGTTTGGGATATTCTTTCATCAGAGAACACATGGGCGGGTGGACAGAAATGCTGCGCGAACCTTTTTCTTTTGCTCCAGCTGGGGAACCCGAACCGACAGCTTCTCGGACTTCTTCTTCAAAACTGTTGTCTGTTCCCCAGCAGTTGGCGCGCGAGGCGCCGCGACGGTTGACGGTGTCTTTGCGGCCGGGGCGGCAGCGGCGGCAGCCGCAGGGACTAAACTGCCATTGCCAGAAAGCCGAGCCTCGGCTTCCAAAAGCAGCCGGTCGATCTCATCGTCTGGCAAGCCCAGTGTGACCGCCATGTTGCCTGATAAAAGTAACAGACCTGGGCGAGGAGCTGGAGAGGTGCGAATCTTCGGGGTAAAAAACGACGGGAGGTTCAAAGCTGCAGAAAAAAATCCAGAAGAGCAGAACCTGAGGTGGGGCTTGTCGGCAGCGTTCCGCTGCAGGTGGGCCGATGCGCGGATTGGGTCTGTGCGCTCGGCAGAGGAGAAACGATGATGCCCGGCCTGCGAGCTGGCCGGGCCACCACGGGCATTCCCAGGCCCGGGCTTTCATTGGCTATGCCGTCATAGGGCAACAGGGAATGAGGCTGGAGACCGGCCAGTTGGCAGCGGTTGGGCAGCTTCGGAAAATACCCATAAAAACAGCCAATCCCCGCACGCGTTCTGGCCTAGGAGCCGGCACCTGCGCCACAGCCTGCTGTCCGCCCACGCTGTCCGCCCACGCTGATGCCCAACCTTTCCGAAGCTGACTGACCGCCTGCACAAATCACCGCTTCCCCGATCTCTGACGGCCCCGACGTTTTTCATCCAAATCCCGCGTCGTGAGGGCTTCATAGTAGGTACGTTCTACCGATTTCACTCCTCTCATCGTCGCCGGCAGCTGCTGCGCCATCCTCTGGTGTATCCCACTTGCGCTTCATCCAATCCGCCCGTTCCAATCTCACCAATCATCTCATACCGCTCGCAACGAGAGCTGAGTGGCTCGCGTCGCCGGCCAGGCGAGTCGTTCAAACAACCTTTGAACTCCACCCATTCGCTCCCCTTCCCAGACGCGCCCACCCAATCACCATTCCGCCCAATCAACGGGGCATTCAGGGGAGGCTGGTTGCGACCGTAGACAGGCGCGGGCGGCAATCGCAAAGTAAACAAATGTGCGGGCTGGCTGACAGAAGATGAGGTGAATCCAGCGCGCACCTGCCGAAAACCAGTGCACCGGAAAGGCGGGGAACCTGAAGACAGCTCAAGACGACGTCGAAAGAATCCCGGGACAGCAACCATCAGCGTGGAATTCGTGTTGCGCGTTTGAAGCAGAGACCAGCATACCCTGCAGCATCAGACGCCCGCAGACGACGCGACCTCCCATCATGGATCCGAACAACCCGTCCTCGGCGCAGCACGGCCAGCACGGCCAGCCGGCCCGCCAGATGCCCGTCTACGACCTCACTCTGGGTGGCCATTATGGTGCCAGCGCAGCGGTACGGTTTGCTATCATTCACCTTGCAAACCATGAACATCGACACTGACATCATCGCCCCAGATATCCACCCAAGGCTTCGCGCCCTCGGAGCTGTACACTGGAACATGGGCGAACGTGCACCAGGGCCTGACGGGCCATTACAAGGACGTCCTCACAGCCTACTGGCAGCACACCATCAACCACCTCGAAACTGACACCCACGACTACAAGATGCACCAATTACCGCTTGCGCGGATCAAGAAGGTCATGAAGGCCGACCCAGAGGTCAAGATGATTTCGGCCGAGGCCCCAATCCTGTTCGCCAAGGGCTGCGACATCTTCATCACCGAGCTCACCATGCGCGCCTGGATCCATGCCGAAGAGAACAAGCGGCGCACCCTCCAGCGGTCCGATATCGCCTCGGCCCTGGCCAAGTCGGACATGTTCGACTTCCTCATCGACATTGTCCCGCGCGAGGAGGCCTCCTCCCACGCCAAGCGGACGAGCAACCAGGCCACCGCCGCCGCCCAACCCACCGCCCCGCAGCCCCAGATCCCCGGCGTCGGCGCCCCCAACCACGCCGGCCAACACCCCATGGCCGCGCCCGATTACACCCTCGGACCCCACAACATGGGTCCCGAAGCCGACTACCGCCAGCCCCAGCCCATGTATCCCGGCCAAGTACAGCCGGGCGCACCCGCCTACGGCCAGCCCCAGGCCCAGATGTACAACGTTGACGACATGTACACCTACGGGACGATGCCTCCTCAGCAGGTATGTTCGGGCACCCGAGATGCCCTTGCCGTGTTCCGTGTGATGAACCAACCCCAAACTAACTGAACCAGTAGGGCGCCTAGGAGGCAACCCCGGAGGGGAGTCAGAGTCAGACTCAGTCTGGGGTGGGAATCAAGCCCGAGGAGGGGGCGGCGGGGCCGGAGAATCAGCCGGGGGCGGGACACGAGCTCGCCGCCGAGGAGAATCCGGCGGGCACGGGCCTCGGGGGAGCGGCGATTAAGTTTGAGCCGGTCCAAGGAAGTGCGGCCCACCTGGACGCTGCCATCGATCAGATCCTGGGGTCTGTGCCGGTTAACGATCCGGCGGCGGCCGTAGTAGACCCGTCTCTTGCGGCGGCCAGCGCGGTGCCCGCTCCGGTTGTCGATGCTCTCACGACCTTGGACCCGTCTCTTACGGTCAACACAGGGCCTGCGCCGGCTGTTGTTGATCCTGCCAAGGTGGATCCTGCCAAGGTGGACCCTGCGTTGTGGCAGGCGGATGAGACGGAGAACGGAACGGAGGCACAGAACCCGAATTGATTTTCCTCGTGCTAAATTGCGAATATGGGTTTCGGCGCATAATTCAAGGTTGTTGGGTGGGTGGGTATTATGCAGGTTGGTGGTGGTTTCCAGTTTCCATTGCCGGGCTTTTCTTTTCCTCAATTCTCCCAACAAAGCCCAGTCAGTCAGTCAGTGTGTTTTAGCATTCATTCCCTTGTCGGTATTGGGGTTGTTTTCAGTACAGTAGGCCGGCTGGTGGTGATGGTGGCGGTGTTGGATTAGTTGTTCTTTTTTTTTTTTCATGACTGAATTTATGACTTTCCTCATTCATTTCACTTCATTCCCCGTAAATTGCCCCAAAAAAACGAAAAGACGGCCAGTGGTATCGTAACGTCATGTGTTGAGAAGAGGAGGTTGATCAATCAATCACCTCAAACCGAAGCGCGATCCGAAGTTAGCGAGCGGCGCCGTCCGGCTTGGGTTCTCGACTGTTTGGGTGATCCTACATTGCCAATGTTAGCACCAAACCTGGACAGGCAGAAGTGAAAGCTGAAGGAGAACATACTTCTCGAGCAACAGCGGCCCGTTCATGGCGTCGACGCGGCCGTACTTCTTGTTGCGGATCGAAATGTCGTAAAACTCTTCGTGGTTCTCGCACTGCATCAGCGCCACCGTCTGCTGCAACTCGTCCAGGTTCTGCTCCAGCATGAAGGCGTTGTCGAGCTTGCTGACAAAGTCGGTCAGGTGCGCCACGTCGAGCGCCATGGCGGCCACGCCGTTGGGGTTGATCTTTTTGACGTCCGGGGAAAGGGGGAGGGCCTTGGGAGGCGGTTTGTGAGTCACCAAGTGTTTCGTAGATGAGAGAGAGGGGTTGGTTTGGGATCTCTTACGAGGATCTTGTTGGCTGCGTGGCTGAGCGCGTCAAAATAGATGAGCTCCTTGATCTCGCGGGGAAGACCCAGGAGGGTCGAGTTCATGATGCTTTCGAGGAAGCGGGTCAAGGTCCCCATGTAACTGCTGTGTTGCTTGGGTGTTGTTGTTGCGGTCCTGTTTAACAGTGTCAATTAGTGGATTTGGTGGCACGGCCGGCCAAACTTACCAGTCGTAATCGGATGTGTCCACGAGGTCATCGATCTTGGAGTTGACCAGCTCAAAGATGCGTTTCTCGGCCGTCTTCTTGTGGTTCCTGAACAGCTCTGTTGCTTTGAGAGTCACCGGCCCCCCGGCTGATGTGGATGATCGGCCCGAAATCAACAGCCTCTCTAGTTTTTGGCAGGCAAGCTCGAAGTGCTCGAGGTTGGTCAAAATCTGCACAATCTGCCCGAGGTATTGAGAGTTCAGCCGCTCCACGAGGGTCTGGCAGACGATGTCGGTGAGGAGCTCGTCCAATGTCTGCACAGGGGTTAGACAAGCCCCCAGCGTCAGGGCGGAGAGGTCCAGGTCCCTACCTTTCTAAGAGTCTCATCAACGATATTGGGGTGATCGAAATTTTCTCGGGTGAACTTGCGGAACTGGTGCTCGAACTCCCTGATGCGGTTGCAGCAGTGAGGGTACATCTTGGAGAATGGTAGGACGGTAGGAAGCCTGCGTTGGATTAGTGATTTAAACGGCACGCCATTCCCCAAGCATGGTTTTGCAACATACGTGACCTGATCCGGAGGCATCTCATCGTCAAACAGGATCGCCGAGTAAACATCGTCGTACTCCTCGGGCATCTTGATGTTCATGGGCATGTAATCGTCCGTCGAGACAATCTTCCACAGCTGTCAGCTCCAGCCAAAGTCGCCTGACCCCAGTCCACTCACCTCTTGGAATACTTCGCCAAAGCGGCGCTGCAACAACGCCGCATATTTGTGGAATAGGACAAGCTGGAAATTGTTCACCAGAGAGGCGGAATAGCCCCAGCCCTGTGCTTGTGGTTAGGAGCAGCGACGAGTGTCGGGCGACTGGAGAAGCTCACCTCCATTGTCTGGATGAACAGAGCAATGTCGTCCTTGATGTTTAGTAGCAGGTCCGCATTGGTTACACCTTCCAACGACCTCGAGGTGATTCGGATGGTGGCCTGGCACATTGAGTCCCAAAGCTCATCAACCTACCAAGGTTAGTGGTTATTCCTAGCCCAAAATAGCCACAAGAGCTTACATCGAGTGTCGAGCGCACTAGAGGCGCGCGTTGCATGGTGGCCTTTTCAATGATGGCAAAGCCAGCAACGCTTTCCAGAAGACCCTTGAGAGCCTCATCGTCGTCATTAGAGAACAGGTTCTCGGAGCTAGGCATAATCAAGTCCTTCTGCTGCCGTCTAGTGGCCGCGTACTCGACGCGGAACCTGTCAACCTGCCCAAGTGCTTCATGGATATGCAGGGCTTCGTGCAGGGGTGTAAAGTCGACCTGGAGCTCGTCATTATAAAGGACGTCGAACTCGTCGTTCTCGTCAAAGACCAGCTCGATGGCAGAGTTCAACTTGAAGCGACTCAACAACTCGTTTCCCTCCATCCGCTCTCTCTGCCGAGCCCTGCGCTCCTGGGTGTGATAGAAGGCCACCTCGCCTAGGAACTGCGACGACTCGCGGACGATGAACAGCCAGGTGTTCAGGTCCGACATGACGAGCTCGGATATTGTCTTTTGGGAAGCGGGGATCGACTTCTGGATCATGTCGGCAAGCTTGTACTGGGTCGCGAACTTGTTCTGGATGATGGGCACCAGGTACTCGTTCTGGAGGTCCTCGAGGGACTTGAGGGCGGCGTAGTACTTTTTTTTGCGGATGAGGTCGTGGGCATTGTTGACAGCATGCAGGATCTTGAGCGACTCCTCGAGGGCGGCCGACACCTCGGTGATGTTTTGGCGCACGCCGCGCGTGTTGACCAGCCCCTGCTTCTGCTCGGCGAGCTTCTCGGTGCTCGCCTGGATCGACTGGTTGAGGTCGAGGATCTCGGACGTCAGGGCCACGGTGCCCTCGCGCACCTTCTGCAGCTGGTTGACGGAGCCCAGGAACTCCTCGTGCTTGGTCAGGCCGATGCGCTCGATGTCGCCCTCGCGCTCCTCGGCATACTGGGAGAGGCTCTGCACGAGCGACCCGATGCGGCTGCTCGTCGTTGCATCTTTGAGCACGGGTATCAGTTGGTCGAGAAACTCGGAGTCGGACGGCGCAAGGATGGTCTGCGATGGTCGACATGGTCAGCAACGGGCGCAGGGGACGGACGAGCAACAGCTTCCAACTATGCGACGGCGACCGAGTACCAACGCACCTGGGTGACAGCCGAGTCATAGTCGTCCCACGTTTGGGCTTTCCTCGGCATTTTGAATCGGAGGCATCAGCGCCAAGGTCGCTGTCGGATGGGTGGGTTTCAAGGATGCTCAGGTCGTTGAGGTGCGAGAGGATGTTGCTCGAATGTTACACCTTGCCCCTCGTCGCGGTTGATCCTTGTACCTAGGTATGCGGCCCAGGGACTCCAAGCATCATGGCTGGTGGTCTGTGCGCAGCTTTACAGTAGCAGCTCATGCGTCCAAAACGAACTTGAAGCTGAAAGCAGGCATTGATGTGTTGTAGCTCTGCCAAAAGAAAATACTACAGTGAGCCCCCATACAAACACAGATATGTCCGCCGCGGGATGTGGCTCTGGAGTCCAACTCCCAGGTCCTTCCACCCTAACGTCGTTGTTCGGCGCAAAACCAGTGGCCAACGTTGGAGCCCGGGCTGTTGCTGGTCAACCACGCCGTTGCCAAACAAACCCCAGGTCTTGGCATCTACCCCTTTTCGAGTTGCAAATTGAAACTCAGGGGCGAGACTCAACAATGGAATGATGGTTCTTGAAAGACACAACATAGTGTACAGCACGGGGAGGTCGAGTGCGGCCCCTTACTGGAATCCTTTAACCTCCTTCCAGCGACCAATTGTTAGGAATCCATACAGGCCACCATGAACACCCTTTGAAATTCAAACATCGAACGAGGGTCACTTGAAGAGACCTGTTAACCTTCCGGGACATATATTGTGCAACTGAATTCTGGAACTGAAGTGTTAACACATCAGTGTCCATCCCCTGCATGGCCCTGGTTGCATCAGAACTTTCCTGTCCCTTGCTCCTGCCTCCCCAGTTCAGCAGTTATTGCAACTTCCCCGAACATCCGTAGGCAACACCGGCTTAGGCCCGGCCTGATCTCTTGTGCCGGTCACCTCCTCGTCCACGAGGAGCAGCCCAAGAGCTTGGCCGGGCAGCCGGAGCCCTCTGCCGCATGGCATCGTCGTCTCCGCGTCGTCTCCTCGTAGGTCAGTAGGTCTCAGTCGCCGGTGAATGGTAAATCAAACCCTAATGGAACAATACCTTCTTCCACAAATCCCACGCTTTTGAAATTACCGTCTATTTCTTAGCCGTGGTTTCAATTTCCTCCTCCTCTTCCACACCCTCTCCCTCATCCTCGAGGCTGCAGCTGTTCGGTCGACCGAGCCCTGCCTTCTACATCTACTTAGTTCCTGCCTCAGGAACGCGCCTATTTTCCAGTCCACGCTCCTTCCAAACCTGGGTTCTCCCACCGCGTGGCACTGGAGTCTGCACGTTTTGGAGAATTGCGAACCGATCACCATCTTTCCTTCCGCAAATCTCTTTTGGATCGCTCATCGGTCTTCTCTTTCCTTCATCACAGGCCCGCCTGCGAGAATTACCCTCATTTTCTCCTCTTCTCGCCAGGTCCTACCTGATACTAATCATCATCGTCGTCGACTTCCCCATCCAAGAAGGCACTCGGCGATCACCGCCACGGCGACTATCACCATGGCGCAAGTGCGGGATGCATCGGTCAACCCGGCCTCTCCCCACTCATCGAGTGGTGGTGCCGACTCATTCAAACAAGAGGGCACCCCGGATACCAGGCTCACCGTCTTCTCCCCCGATGACAATTTGGCCCGGTCCAACAAGCTGCTGAACGCCCTCGATCTCGATGGCCCGTCTGACCACGCTATCCCCTTTCGTGTCAAGCCTGCCGAGGGCTTCGGCGGTGCCTCGGCCGCTGCCGCTGCTGACAAGGATCCCTTCGTCTCGAGCACGACCATCAAGGCCGAACATAAGTTGTCGCCTACCGCGTCGGCGTTCCGCCCTGTCTCGGTCCCCCTCGTGGCCCATGGCTCTCTGAATGTGCCGCCCGGCCTGAATCCCGCCCTAGGCGCAAACCGCCAGCTCTTCCCGCCCCAGGCCACGGCCAAGTTCAGCAGCGAGTTGGGCATCTCTCGCTGCGTTGTCCTCTACTCGCCTACCCACCCCGTCACCATCACTGATGTTGAGGGCTATCTTGCGGTAAGACTTGTCGACTCTCCCTCCCCGCTTGATGACATGTCACTGACAGCACACACAGAAGTTGGAGCGACTTGGGTCGCCGTGCCAGGGTAAACGCAACGCCGTTGCAGCCCAGGGCAGGGTCTACCTTCACCTCCCAAACGTTCGTGATGCCCGCAACACCCGCGATAACGTTCAACTTGGTTCTCCCGACTGGTGTGCCGAGTACATCGCCGCCGTCGAGTTCTACAAGGTACGGCCTTCCGCCTTCTTGAAAGTCCCCGTCGCCTTTTGCTCACTAGTGTGCCAGGTCTGTGCCTCGTCAGCCGAAGTCGACCCTATCTGCGACGGCAAGATCCAAATCACAGCCTTTGATCAGGGTGTCCACTTCGGCGCTGTCCATATCGAGACCGTCGTCCATACCTTCCTCGAAACCCAGGGCGAGGTATTCGCGCTCCTGCGCCAGAGCGACGTCAATGACCCGACTTTCCGCGCTTTGGTTGAGTTTTCCGACGCCGACATTGCCATCGCCGTTGTTCATAGATTCAACGGGACCAACTTGGGGGTAAGTCGCCACATCTCCTTCCACCACGGATGACTCTGACCTTGATTCTCAATGTAGGGTGTTCACTTCATCCTGACGCTGTGCCAGCTGAACGGCGCGCCGGCGACGCATCGGCCGTTCGAGGGCCACCATCCTTCGTTCAACACTTCGCGGAGCCCTGTTCACCACATGGAAAACGTCTTTCAAGGCATGGGCGTTTCGGAGACCCCCCAGCATCCTGGCGGCTTCATGGCTCCTGGCCGTCTTGGTCAGTCCCCTGCTGGGCTTCATGTCCCGCAGCAGTACGCCATGTATCCAGTCGTCTACCATGGTGTCCAATCTGCCGGGCCGAACCGGTTCATGCTTGACCAGACTCCGACACGCGGCCAAGGTGTTGCCCACATGGCGCCGATGACACCCATCTCAGGAGGCATGCCCGTCATGGGGCCGCTGTTCAATACAACGCCCCCCGATACACCCATGGCAATGCACAGTGACTTCACCAGCCCGAGAAGCATCCAGCCATATGGACGTCAGGACGCCCGTCGCCAGAGCGCCATGCGGGTTAATAGGGCTCCGTTCTTCAACAACGCCGGCCATCACAACCACGTTGATGTCAACCGCATCCGAGACGGCATCGACGTCCGGACCACGGTACGTTTCCTTCTCTGATTTTGTATGGGACGGTGGCTCACATTACTAGATCATGTTGCGCAACATTCCCAACAAGGTCGACCAAGCTATGCTCAAGCGTATTGTCGATGAGTCGAGCTGGGGCAAGTATGACTTCATGTACCTGCGCATCGATTTCGCCAATGATTGCAAGTGAGTATTGACACGCTCTATTTGCCGGTTTGATCCACTGACGTGCTTTTCTAGCGTTGGTTATGCGTTCATCAACTTCGTGGATGTAAGTCATTGGTTTCCACAGCCATTGGGAACTGCCACCACTAACAATCGACTAGCCCTTGGACATCATCGATGTATGTCGCGCCCGCTTCATCTTAACTATGCTTGGCTTATATCACTGACCCTGGACTAGTTCGTCAATGCACGGGGCAATCAGCGCTGGAACTGCTTTAAGAGCGACAAGGTGGCCGAGATCTCCTATGCCAGTAAGTCCTCCGAGGTGCCTGGAAAGCTCGAATTGCACACTGACTCTTCCAAGCGATCCAAGGGAAGGACTGCCTTGTTCAGAAGTTCCGCAACAGCTCCGTCATGCTGGAGGCGCCTCACTACCGGCCCAAGGTGAGTCACCCGTTGCCGCATCTTGCACTCTAACTGACACCCTTAGCTCTACTACACCTCCAACGGACCCCGGCCTGATTTCGCTGGCCAGGAGGAGCCGTTCCCGGAGCCCGACAACCAGTCCAAGATGAAGCGCAGCTGCGAGAATGCTGAGCATGTCGGTGAGTAGCAAGATCCAGGCCTGGATTTGTGTTCATGTGGCTAAGATACCGTCGCACCAGGCCTGTTCACGCCGAATGCCGGCCAGCACTTCCGTGATGAGCAGCGCCGCCGTCGTTCCCAGTACGACCGCGGCACCAGGCTCGCCGCGCTCGAGGAGTACGACTACGACGCTCACGTCCAGCAGCAGGGGTTCTTCGGCCCGCAGTGAAGAACGCGAAGATGCTCCATGGGGCCACAACCTCGCTCGTCAACTTGGCAGATCACAGAGTTTCGGCGAGATGCCGAGGACGATAATTCGGCCCCACGGAATCGCGCTGGCTTGGCTTGCTTTGCCATCTTTGAGAACTTGACAGGGGTGGACACCATTTATATTGCAATTCCGTTGCTGTCTTCGAGATGCACTTCTTGACAGATACGTTCAGATCTTGGGCGGGAACGGAGGGAAACATCTTATCGCAGCGTTACTTGCTTCGGTTTCACGGCGCAAACCAGAAAAAAAGGAGAAAGGAAGGATGGCGCAGAGGGAAGGGAAAGGAACCGGGCGGGTGGGGGAACGGGACGACGTGTGGGATTGGACTATGCGGGTTCTTGAAGCCTTGGTAGTCTAGGAAACAGGTCGTCCCATACCGCAGAGCCTGGTTTTTGAGCAGTCGGATTGCGGCTGAGTATGGCCCGGACAGTTATCCTGCATTCTTAGGATTTCCGGAGATAGCTTTTGGCCTCTCAATTAGCATTACCTTTCTAGACTGCTGTGCTCCAGTGCTGCTTGGTCGTGATTGTACTGAAGAACATGGTCAGCAGAACTCCAGTCACGGCACACAAAAGACGCGAAGGTTACTAATAAATGTAGGAATCGGAATTAGACTTGGATTGTGGTATACGCTAACAAGCTCACATCATCATCATTATATACACGTAGGTACTGTTTTGTCTGTACAGGCACCCCACCACCCACCCATCATGATTTAACTCGGATCTTCGGGCAACGCTGGCAACGGCTTCCTAAGACCGCCGCCTCCGAGCTGCGGCATGGCTGATCGTGGTCTTGACAGGGGCGGGTTTCCTCGTCCTCCTTCTCCTCCTCCACCTTCCGCTTCTTGCTCTTGTCCGTTTGTTGGTGGAGGGGTGGGGTTATTTGTCGTGGGCACGGGGTCGGTCTCTTCGAGGGAGGAGGTTTCTGCTGCTTCTCTCAACCCCTCTCCTGCCTCTCCTGCATCTCCGGCCTCTGCTGCTTCTCCTGACCTCTCTACAGCGGCTGTGGCTGTGACTGCATGATTCTGGCGCTGGCGCGATGGTGTCCCGCCTTCATCTCCTTCTTCTTCCTGCTGCTGCTGCTGCTCGTCGAAAAAGGACGGTTCAGGGCTGCGCTTGAGGTGGTGGTGGTGGTTGGTTGCGGGTGTGCTTTCCCTGCTGTACTCTGATGGCGGGGTTAGGGGGAGGGATTTATCCTTGAAGGATGACGGGGAGGAGGAGGTTGGGTAGAGGTGGCGCGGGAGGGCGGACGCGGCGAGGCTGTTGGTGTTATTATTACTGGTGTTGATGTTGGTGGCGGCTGCTCCGTTTACTTGGCCGCTGGGTCCGTTTGGATGCGGCGGGGAGGAGCCCGGCATGGAGATCCCCGAGAGGGAGTCGGAGCGGGCGTAGCCGTAGCGGCGGTAGGCGGCGGCGGTCGAGGTCGGGGGGAAGGCGGGGAACGAGGCGCTGTCGAGGGCGGCGAGGCCGCCGCGGCTGAAGATGACGAGGACGAGGCAGGACAGGAGGAGCACGCTCTGCAGGATGGCCATGCGCTTCTGGAAGACGACCTCGTCGGCGAGGATGTTGAGGCGCGAGGTGAGGGCGACGACCTCGCGCTGGGACTGCTCGCGCTGCGTCTCGAGGGCGAGCACGGTGCTCTGCCAGATCTGGTCGTACTGCGTGCGCACGTTGCGCAGCTCCGAGAGGACCGTCTTGTTGAGCGTGTCGAGGAAGGAGTCGACACGCGTTATCTGCTTGCGCTCCATCTTGAGGAGCACTTCTTGCAGGAAGCGCGACTGCTCTTCGATGTACTGGAGGGAGAGGGACGTGTTGGATTCGAGGTGTTGGAGGCGTTTGGTGATGGTTTTGAAGAAGGATTCTTGCACGGTGGGAGAGGCAGACGCGGAGGAGACGGCACTGGTCTTGTTGCGCGAGGCGGTCGTGGTGGTAGACGACGAGTTATCGGCGGCGTCGGCCCTACCATCGGACTGTTTCTGGCCTGTGTTGTTGGCTGTGCTGTTATTGCTGGCCTGGGGTGGCGTTGAAGGGGCGCTAGAAGGGGCAGCACCCGCCGACTGCCCTTGGGAAATGGGCGGCCCAGGAGATGCGGGCTCGGCAGAGGAATTGTTGGACCGGGACCCCTCATCGACGACCGAAGCCGCCGAAGGACGCCGAGTCACCGAATCAGGTGCGGCAGGAGGTTGTTTGGGGTGTTTGCCCGAGCCGGACTCGACAGGCGTAGGCTCAGCCGTCGTCGGCGAGCGCAATTCGCACATCTCGAGCGAGAAGTTACGTTGGAAGATGGGCTGCCAAGGGGTGAGGCCCATTTCGGCACGGGGGACGGTCTCCTCTTCAACCACGGAGGAATTGTCACGGCCCGCTGGTTCCTGCACCTGCTGCGTCTCCACTGCCGGCTCCTGAGTCGATCCCTGAATCTGCTCCGGCTCATCGTCATGGCTCGGCTCCTTCCATGTATCCAACATGCGTGTGCCATGGACGCGGAGTAACGATACCGGGCAGTAGAACTCGTTCCCCCAGTGGCTCAGAAACTCGATGCGGATGTACTTTGTGTAGATCTGGGGGTGCTCGATCAAGAAGGCCTGGATGTCTCGGGCGTTGCGCGCCTCGAAGGTGCCCAGATCCACCCACTTTTCCAGCTTGACTGGGTAGCGGTCACTAACGCTGACCCTGAACTCGCGGATCATGCTGGAGAAGAACTCAAAGTTGGCCAGGACAACCGTGTCGACGAGGATGTCGTCGCTCAGCTCGACAATGACGAACTTGTTTTTGGCGCGGCACTCTAGGAGCATGTATGAGTCCTTGTTCTCGACCAAGATGGCTTTGGCGTTCTTAGCGCCCGGGCTCGTCTTGAGGACGGTCGCGCCGGCATCGAAGGACGCGTAAGAGAATCTCTCCTTGCACGTCTTGCCGGCATCCTTGCTCCGGTAGTACTGCGTCTTGCCGTCGTCGTAAAAGATCTGTTCTTCGTGCACCGCCTCGTCGGTCTTGGGCGCCGCTTTGTCGGTGGACGAGGTGATCTCGGACACCTTCTCGGCGAGGGCATCGAAGTCGAGCGAAATCTCCCCTTCCTCCCCAAAGCTGTCGGCATCACCGCTGTTCATGGCGGGGTCCCGCTCCCGGTGTTCGCGCTGCTTTTGGGATTTGATATTGGCGGGATCCTGCCCCGACTTGCGGAGCATCATCTCCTTCCACTCCTCGAAGGACATGAAGGAGCTGGCGGCCAGCTCCTCCTGGGCGTCCTGCTCCTGCGCGGTCCCATTGTCCTGTTCTGCTCGGGGGGTCTCGGCAACGGTGGTCGCGGTGGTCGTGACGGTCACCTGGACGGTGGCGTTGTCGGCGGCGGCCGGGGTGGGACTCGTCCACGATGTGCGCAAGCACTGCTGCGGCAGGGTGTGGGTGATGTAGTTGATGGTTCTCGACTCGCACACCTCAGTGGCGGCCGGCGCGGCGGTCACGGCCGTCTCGGAGCCGGACCTGGAGGCATGGGCGGCGACTGCGTGGAGTCCCAGGACCACTAGCGCCGGCGCAAATGTCTCTGCCCAATTTGCCGGAGCGCGCATGCTTTCTCAGTCTGTTGCGCGGGGTCCCAGGCGTTCCATGGCGCTGTCGATGGATGAAGCAGTCAAGCGTGCTTCTCTTCGGTCGGGTCGAGGGGCCAATTCCGTGGTCGTTGGTGGTGGAAGTGAGATGGTCGCGTTGTCAAAGAGAAGGAGAAGGAGCTGCAACTGCAGCTGCAAGCTGGCAATTCTCAATTGGCATCCGTCATTGCGCCGCAGCATGGCAACAAGGGTCCGGCCGACGCATGCAGGGCTCGGTGAAGAGCTGGGTTAGGGTTGCCCCAGTGGCCCGAGATACCTGGACTCGACTTAGCTCCAGCGCCCGAGTCCAACCAATGCCTGAACTGACACAAAGGAATTCATCAATCTTTCTCATGTACAAAACAAATCGCCGATTGCCTTTCTCTTATTACCCGCACAAATCCAGGCCCAGATCCAGAGCCTCACACGCCAAGAGCGACATCGGCAAGTGCACCAGGCGAAGCCAATGCAACAAGCGCGCCTATCCTCGACTCCCCGCGCGACTGGAGCCTTTCCTGCGCCATGTCGAGTCTGCATTGGTCAAGACCGCCAATCTGACATCAGGCTAAATGCCACCAGACGAGGCTGCTAGGAAGCGTGGGGCTGCTGCCCCGCCATATACCTGAATGGCTTGGGATAATGACGAAGTCGACCCCACGTCGGCTGAAAGGGGCACGAGGTGTCTCTTCTTTTTTCTTTTTTGTGAGAATTCCTGTCTTGCTTGAACTGTTCTGCCGTGTCTCTCGCTCTTTGGATTTTGTGGTTTCGAGCCTTTGAAGCAGCCTCGACTTAGGCTGCCGTCTCTCTTCACGAAGCCAGCTCCAAGTACCTCTACAGACGTCATGAGTGACGGACCCCTCTATCTGGGGTTCGACCTCTCGACCCAGCAGCTCAAGGGTGCGTGTTACAGAACTCACCCCTTGGGACGAAACTGACCCAACTAACACCACTCCCACCCGCAGCCATCGTCGTCCAGTCCGACCTGACCGTCGTCTCCGACGCCAAAGTCGACTTCGACCAGGACTTCGGGTCCAAGTACAACATCAAGAAGGGCGTGCTCGTCAACGAGGATGAGGGCGAGGTCTTTGCCCCCGTGGCCATGTGGCTCGAGTCTCTCGACTTGGTGCTGCAGCGCCTGCAGGACAAGAACACGCCCCTGAACCGCATCCGGGGTATCAGCGGCTCCTGCCAGCAGCACGGCAGCGTCTACTGGAGCCGCCAGGCCGAGGCCCTGCTCGGCGCTCTCAAGTCGGACAAGCCGCTGGTCGACCAGCTGAAGGACGCCTTCTCGCACCCGTATGCGCCGAACTGGCAGGACCACAGCACGCAGCAGGAGTGCGACCAGTTTGACGCCAAGCTGGGGTCTGCGGACCGGCTGGCCGCGGTTACGGGGAGTGCTGCGCACCATGTGAGTTTAGGATAGAATGGTTTCCGTACGAACCTGGGAAGAGAGCAGCAGCTGACAGCTCTAGCGCTTCACCGGCACGCAGATAATGCGCCTCCGGCGGAAACTCCCCGACATGTACGCCAACACGTCCCGCGTCTCCCTCGTCTCGTCCTTCCTCGCCTCCCTCTTCCTCGGCGCCGTCGCGCCCATGGACATCAGCGACGCCTGCGGCATGAACCTCTGGGACATACCCGGCAACAACTGGTCCGAGCCGCTCCTCGAGCTCACCGCCGGCAAGGACGGCGTGGCCGAGCTGCGCAGCAAGCTGGGCGAGGTCCGCCAGGACGGCGGCGGCAGCATGGGCCGCGTCAGCAGCTACTTCACGGCCAAGTACGACTTCAGCCCGGACTGCGCCGTCGCGCCCTTCACGGGCGACAACCCGGCCACCATCCTGGCGCTCCCGCTGCGCCCGCTCGACGCCATCGTCAGCCTGGGCACCAGCACCACCTTCCTCATGAGCACCCCGGTCTACAAGCCGGACCCGAGCTACCACTTCTTCAACCACCCGACCACCCCGGGCCAGTACATGTTTATGCTGTGCTACAAGAACGGCGGCCTGGCCCGCGAGAAGGTGCGCGATGCCCTGCCCAAGCCGTCAGACGCGGACCCCTGGGCCACCTTCAACAAGGCCGCCCTCGCCACCCCGCCCCTCGACATCAAGTCGGACGCCGACCGCGCCAAACTCGGCCTGTACTTCTACCTCCCAGAGATCGTGCCCAACATCCGCGCCGGCACCTGGCGGTACACGTGCGACGCGCGCGACGGCAGCGCCCTGCGCGAGGTGGTCGAGGAGGACCACCCGTGGACCGCCGAGACGGACGCGCGCACCATCGTCGAATCCCAAGCCCTCTCCATGCGCCTGCGCAGCCAGAAACTCGTCAGCCCGCCCGACGCCGGCGGCGGCAACGGCAACGGCAGCCTCCCCGCCCAGCCGCGGCGCATCTACCTTGTCGGCGGCGGCTCGCTGAACCCGGCCATCGCGCGCATCGTCGGCGACGTGCTGGGCGGCGCCGACGGCGTGTACAAGCTCGACGTGGGCGGGAATGCGTGCGCCCTGGGCGGCGCGTACAAGGCCGTGTGGGCGCTGGAGCGCGCCGAGGGCGAGACGTTTGACGAGTTGATTGGGAAGCGGTGGAAGGAGGAGGGGGCGATTCAGAAGGTTGGCGAGGGGTATCGGGAGGGGGTGTTTGAGAAGTATGGGGGTGTGCTGGGCGCGTTTGAGGAGATGGAGGAGAGGATTTTGAAGGTGGCGAGGAATACCTGAGTATCAGTAGGCGGAAGGGGGTGGTTGGTGGAAATACCGGGAGGTAGTTGATGTCCCGGCGGCTCTGCTGGGGCGGGTGATGAAATATGAACGTAAATATTTAACAACAGCACGTCTGAGGGGTATTGTTAATGGTGTCTGGTGCCAAGTCAAGTCAAGAATACACAGGTGAGATACAGCCTGGAGGTTGTTGTATTAACCGGTGTTGTCGTTTCAAAGCGTTGACGCTGCAAAGCAGTCAAGATGTGCTCCCATGACATGACCGGAGTAACTCGGACCAACACGAACAATTGAGGTGCCAAGCAAACTGCTGCGTGTCATCCTCTCCGACGTCATCATCCTGCCGCAGCAGAAGCAGAGAGAGCTTCACTCAACACATCCCCGAGCACCGGCTCAGGAGCAAAAATAAATGCGTGGTGAGCGGGACTCTTTTCAGCAAGTTGCACGGAAAGCGTGTTGACACTCGAGGAACCACAGCATGGCGCCCTGCTCGTCCACCCAGGCAGGGCGAGCTGAACCTCGGACCGGTGTCATACCTGGACTGCATCGTCTTCTGCGTCTTCCTGGCGCCCCAGCTGGTCTGGCAGGTCGGGTTCTTCGAGACGGCGTGGTGTGCTTTGCAGGCCTTGCCCTTTCTCTGTGAGTACTGGTCCTCCTCAATGTCATCCAGCGTCGCCCGCTGACACGCCCAAAGTAGCGAAACTGCCTGTAGCGTTTATCCGTAACCGGTACCTACTCCCTCGTGAGAAGCGAAGCGCTTTTCTGCGGAGGGCGTCCTTGTTCGAGGACGTCGTCGTCCGGTGCGTGCGGTACGCCTTTGCAAACATCCCGCCAAGGATAGGGCGCGTCTTTTTCGCGAGGGAGGTGGCGCTGCCGTTTCTGTGGTTCCGGTTGCTCCGCCATGGCTATCTGGGGTCTCCGGTCCACTGGCGGGAGCATCGCGAGGTACCTAGCTGTCCTGAAGTCGTGTCCGGGTCGTAGATGCTGACCAGGTCCCAGAGCGAATTCCGTGGCATCTGGCTGGCGAAGGATCCCGGGAAGAAGCCTGACTTTGCGCTGTATTATGCTCACGGTGAGGAATCCGAATCCGGCTGTGCTGGCTGAGCTGAGCTGGGCTGACACTGACTAGGGGGCGGCTTCTCAATGGGCTCGTCGTACTTTTATCTGGAGTATCTGTTGACGTGGCTGTCATCTTTGAGCGCCGCGGGATACAAGAACCCGGCGATATTCGCCCTGGAGTACACGCTCGTGCCGGATGCCTCGTTTCCCACGCAGGTCGAGGAGACCCTGAAGGGCTACGAGCACGTTCTGGAGGTCGTCCGAGACCCATCCGTCGTCTGCGTAAGCGGAGACTCTGCGGGCGCGACGCTCATCCTGTGTCTGCTGCTCCGCCTGGGCAACAACCGGGCAAACGGCCATGGGCATGATAAGCAGCCGCCCCCCAAGCCCGCGCTTGCTGTCCTGATCTCGCCGTGGGCAACCCTCGTGTCGACACGGCATAAGAATACGGCGAGCGACTACCTAGACGTGCAGCAGCTCCGTCATTATGGGGCACAATTCGCGGGCAGCCGGATCTCGGCGACGGATCCGTTAGTGTCGCCAGGTTGCTGCAAGGACGTGTTGTGGTGGAAGAGGTCGAGCCCGACCAAGGGCATCGTCATCACGCATGGCACCGAGGAAGTGCTTGCGCCGGAAATTGAAGAGCTCGTCGACACTCTTCGGGAGGCAAAAGTTGTCGTCGGGAGCAAGGCAGAGCTCGGGGGCATCCATGCCTGGCCTGTTGCCTCTCTATTTCTCTCGCGCAGCCGCGAGGGCCGGCTGGACGGGTTGATGACTATGACGAGCGAGATTAGACATCTTATTCCATATCAGAATCCATAGACGCAAAGATAAAAATTGGGTGCCCTCAGATTAGATCAAGTAATTTATGCCATCATCGACATCTCAGCGAAGATGACCCCAGAGGCGAGGCTCGGTTTCGTCAACGCTGTGTTCTGGTCTCTGGCTGTTTATATTGCTCATTGAAAGTCATCACAGGCAGCGGATATCAAGGAGAGGTTGAAGAAGTTGATGGAAATGAGGTTACCTTTGATGAAGAAGGTCTGCGGTTTGTCTCGGGGATGAAATGCCCCAACCATCGCGAGACGCAGTGATTTCGGCGGTTTTGGATTCGAGTGGAACTCTTGCAGATGGAAAAGATGTGGGGACTCAATCCACTTTGCCTAATCGGGCAGTGACCCGTCTGCTCCATCGCGCCCAACATCAACCCCGGCGCTCCAAATCATGAAGCATCCCCCGTGCCGTTGCTCTTAAACATTCACAATCCGCGCGTGCCAGAACCATCACAGTCATTCCTGTGAACACTCCACGCTCTTCGTTCGCAGCCCTGTATAAGTGTGTCAGCTGAGTGATCCTCACATCAACGCCGTGACTGAAGGCGTACCTTGTCGCAGAACCAGGCACTCCAGCATCCACCGCACTTCACGAGGTCCTTTCCCGTATCCTGGTGTGTCTTGCCACAGGTATCTGCCCAACAATGTCAGCTATCTATTCCCATATCGGGGTATTGAGAGCAGCTGGGAAGCAGGAGTGCTGTGTCGAGAAACCCCCGGGATCCATCATCGGCGAGAGAGAGCAGGTTTGACTTACGGCAACTGGGTGAGACAAAGTTGCGAGGCGTACCGGGCTCGTAGTTGTCGAGGGCGACGAGGAACTGCCTCTCGTTTGACTCAACCTCGGAACCAAGCTGGCGAAGGTATTGGAGGTCGTGGTCTCTGATCTTCGCACCAGTACCCATGATAACTGCAGCTAGAAGGACCGATTTGTACTTGGACTCATGCTTTGCCCACCCATCCTTGGTGGCGGTCACGAGATTGCGATACTTGTCGATGAGGCTGTCACCGAGGCCAGCGTCGAGTTTCTCACGGAGGCCTTCCAGGATCGAGCTGCCATCAACGGCTTTGCCTTCACGGTCATAGATGGTCGAGCCTCCGCCGAAGCAAGAGAGGACATCATTCTCAGGTCCGTCTTCAACGCCACTGATCTCGACGACCAGGGCGTCTGCGAGATCGAGATCGCGATCGCAGGCGAAAAGGCCTGGAGAACCGTTAGACTCTCCCCAGCGCACAATCGGAGATGGCGGGATGACAACACTTACCGGGACCCCAGCGACCCATTTTGGAATGTTCTTGCCGCGTTGGGTTTCGAGGGTATGGGACTCCGGCGATGGCCTTGAAGGGAGAAAGGCGACTTCTTGCAACCAAAGTTGATGGTTGCCAAAGGAAGCAGTTTCTCGGAGAGTGGAAGGTTTCCAGCTGAAGGGCGAAAATTCTTCTCCCGTTTGGCAAGAGGGAGCTCTTGAGGCACCAGCCAGCAGTGGAAGGAAGGCACTCCGGCATGGCCCTCTTCCCATTCAACCCGGGAAGGAGCTTGACTGATGACTGAAGTGGGAAGTTGCCAGGGCGCCCAACCCGAGGTGAATACCTAAGGAGGGAAGGTGCACGTGGGCACATGGATCGAACAACAACCTGGAAGCGAGCTTCATTTTGGTGGTTTGTTGCTGTGCGGTCTTGATATCGCAGATGGCCAGCTTATCCCATGTCGGCAACCGGTTTGACTGGCGGCTTGTTGTTAGTCACAGCCTTGTTCGCCTCGTGTGAGATCAAAGACGACCCACGCCATACATAGCACACCGAAGCGGCAAGTTGCAGCCCGGGCTCTGGCACCTGATGGACGGAACATCGTGACGGCCGCCTCTCCTCTTTGGAGACGCTGTGCCAAGGTGGTACGGGACGCCTTTCGAAAGGGCATCCGTCGGCCGCCGTCGCCGATACCAGCGTGTTTCTTCTAGCCGTGCCGCAAAAACTGGCAGAGCTGGCAGACTGATTCAGGAGGCTCCCATGATATCACGATGGGAAGCTGTTGGCCTCACTTGTGGATGCCAGCCTGGCCCGAGGCATGTCACAGCATGTGTGAATCTGTCAACCCCCGATGGCAGCATTCCTGCCAAGCACCTCAACGCCGCCGATCCTGGTCAGATTGCAGATTCCCTGGCCATCGTTTCTCTCTTTTGGCCACTGGCGTGCAGTTCTGCCTGCTCATGGGAGCCCCACATCCGAACCTACCCGCCTTTGTGGCCCAGCCACGAGCTGCGACCTTAATAACCCTCCGACACCCCGCTCCAACCCTCGATCTGTCGTTTCCGAACGCGACTCTGCGCCCCACCCAAACGATCAAGAAGCGAGCACCAAGACCCCGGCGACCTATCATAAATCAGGCTTGTGAGACGGCCGTGTTTTTCTGTTCAAATCTGATTTTGTTTGTTCCCAGTTGGTCCTTTCTTAGCGAGCTGAAGCCATGTCTGGTGACGACACTGGCACTTATGCGCCGAAGAGTCCCGACCTGTCGTCGTTTTACTCGGCAGGCCCCACACCTCCAGCGGAACCCGCAGAACCCCAGTTTTTATCGCAGCAATCCCGGCCAGACTTTTCGCGTCTGCAGTCTCCTCCAAGAACTTATTCAATTCCGAACCCTCAGCATCAAGCTTCAGCGCCCCAAAGCCCACCGCCACAGGCCTTCGCACAAGCACGCCCCGCAAACAACCCCACCGTCTACCAAGCTCCAGGATTTGGTGGTGTCGGTGTAGGACATCCATCTATCGCGCAGCACGAATACTACCCCCCGCGTGCAGCAAGCTATCCCATGACTGGGTATTCACAGCCCGGCACCGGATACACGGCAACACAAGCTCCGCCGCCCCAACAGCAGCCGCCATACTACCAACCTCCTTACCGTGGTGGTAGTTTCCAGCACCAACAATACCCACCACCACAACAACAACAACAACAACAACAACAACAACAACAAACCCACCAACTCCAGCACGAACTCCTCGCTGCCCAAGCCCAAGCCCAAGTGCGCCCGCCCTACGACTACCCCGTCCCCGCCACAGAATACGCGTCGCCGCCGCTCCAAGCCCAAGCCCAAGCCCAAGCCCAAGCCCAAGCCGACGCGATGCCCCCTAGACGAGCGGCCGCCGCCGCGGCAGCAGCCGTCTTAGCCGCGCAGACCGGGTCCAACACGGAAGGGGACGACGGATCCTCGAGCCCCGCCGCAGCAACAGCAGCAGCGGTCGCGTCGATCGAGGCGGCCACGGTCAAGACCAAGTTCCCGACGGCGCGCATCAAGCGCATCATGCAGGCGGACGAGGAGGTGGGCAAGGTGGCGCAGCAGACGCCCATCGCGGTGGGCAAGGCGCTGGAGTTGTTCATGGTGGCGCTGGTGACCAAGAGCGCCGAGGTGGCGCGGCAGCGCAACTCGAAGCGCGTGTCGGCGCAGATGCTGAAGCAGGTTGTTGAGGGGGACGATCAGTGGGATTTCCTGCGGGATATTGTTGGCAAGGTCGAAGGGGAAGAGAAGGGTGGGAAGGGGAGTGGGAGTCAGAGTCAGGGTGGGAGGGGCAAGGCGGAGAGTAGTGAGACTGATGAGGAGATGGGTGGTGGTGGTGGTGGTGGTGATGCGGCCGCCGGGGCGAAGAAGAAGAGGGGCGGTGGGAGGAAGAAGAAGGTTCAGGGAGAGAAGGCTTGAGGCAGCTGAGGGACGACAGGGCGGAGGTTGTGTGCCCTTTGCCCGGTGGCTTGGGTCGATATGGTAGACGGGCAACCGAGAAACGAGGGATGAATGGCAGGGCAAATGATATTCACGGATGGGGCGGGCGTTGGGACGGGGCAAAGCGATGTTTACATGGTGTTTGGTAGTGGGCAAATAGTGCCACTGGGCGGCGTGCTGGAATTGCTTGCCTGATTTCGAATTCGACAGACAATTGCAACAAAGGCCGAGTCTTTGGCTTCCCAGATATCTTGAAGAAGCTGCTATTCGACCTGGCGTACTTGGCATCCCAGACGATGCATGTTGTCTCGGTGGGCACCGACTCGGGCGCTAACTCAACCACGATAAGGCAAGGTCGCCGTCCCTGCCTCGGGATACCTATGCAACTTTATCGGCGGTGTACAGTAGCGAATATTATCTGCCTGCCCAAGTCAGAATGAGCCGCTGAACGGGCCCTCCGAGAGATTGAGTGTGGCAACGTGGTGGTAGGTAACGACCCAGAGGCAGGCAGCGATCAATGCTGCAGGTTCCAATTCTACATGTATGATGAGGTGTGGCCTCTGGAACTCGAAGCTGACTGTGCTCAGCCTTACCGCCGGCATCACTGCATTGGCAAGAAGGGGCAATGTGGCCCTTTCTGGATGATTCCAGTTGTGCGACTCAACTACCTACATACCAGATAGTCCAATGCCCGAATCTGCGAATGGAAGGTTGAATTGGAGGAGGGGCAAGTGATGCAACCCGGCCAGCGCAGCCCCGGCGGCCTGCTGCAGACAGGGCAACCCAGCCTGTTTCCCAAGCCCCAGGTATTTCCCCCGGCTTCCCACCCGCTGCCCTGCCCTCCCCTGCCTCCCCTGCCCTGTCCGGTTTTCTCCTCGTGCGACTCCCAGCAGCCCTTACGCATGCTTAGGCCAAGAGGCACGGAAAGGCACACATGCGACGTGTCGATCCGCCCCCTCTCCATGCCAGCGCGACACCGTCATGGCCGGTTGAGCTGATGGGGCTTGCGCGGCGCCGTCCAGAATGCCAGCCCGGGGTCGATCCCCGGCTCCCAGCCTGCCGCCTGTCAACAACGAGGCTACCGTGCCCTTCTCCGACCTCTTCAAGAGCGGCTTCGACCCCGCCACCGTCGACGCCACGACCCAGCTCGCCGACCGAAGCATCTTTGTGACGTCCAACGGCAGCCGCTACCGCCTCGAGCGAATCCCCGACGAGGTCCCTGTCCCAGGTCGCGTGCCCGCCTCGGCCCCGATCCCTCCTGCTGGTGCGCAGCCATTCGGCTTCCACACGCCGAGTTCTACGCTGTCTGGGTCGCCGGCGTCTCTCCCGCCGCCGCAGCTACACGTACACGCTCCTCCCGACACGGGCTCCGGCTGGGGACGGTCCGCGTCGAATGCCAGCTTGTACTCGCGCTCCTCCGGTGCATACTCGACTCGATCCGGGTATGCCGGCGGCGCCATCCCCGGGCCAGAGCCAAGGGGCCCGACCCACGAAGTTGCGAATATGATGGCGAACCTCCACATCGGCCGCTTCGGCGCAACACCGCTGTACGGAGAGTCGGACGGCGGGGTACATGCGGCCGAGACGCTCACGGATCCCGACCATGCCCCGAGGGCACCGATGAGCCCAGCAAGCTTGGGCACGCAGGCGGCGTCCCCGAGGGTTTCGTATGCCCAATACGAACAGCCGTCACAGTATCAGGCTCAGTCCTGGGGCGCGCACAACTACCCCAGCCCAGGCGCGGCGCCGCAGCCCTGGACCAACGTCGACTATGCCGGTTATTACGCCCATCTCGAGCGGTCGCAACAAAGAGCAACGGCGACGGGGGGACTGCCGTCGCTGCTAGAACTCGCTACGCCTCTCCCGCCGCCGCATCGAGCTTCCGACCCGGTCTCGACCCTCTCGCCGATGTCGCCGGACAAGGAAGTGTGGGATGGGCAAGACACCGGGAATGGGTACTACTACCCGTCGCTCCACCCCTCGGTGTCGGCGCCGCCGTCGTTCGTTGGACGGCAACCCAGTTATGTGAATATAGGGCCGGGAGACATCGATACGCTGACGCCTGTCATTGTGCATGATCCTGCGCACTCGACGGCCAGCGATGGGGCTAGTACGGGGCGAGATAATGTCTTGCCGGGGGAGGATTTGTTGTTTGACGGGTGAGCAGTCTCCCAAAACTTCTCGGTAGGAAGCTCTAATGAATCTGCGCAGGCCCGTCAAGAGCGCCCAGACTCTCACAGCACCAGTCTTTCGAGAGGGGGTGCTAAAAGTATTTCGAAATACCCTTACAAACGACCTCAGGTTTCATTGCAAGGTCGATCGCGAGTCGGAGACATACCGGAGTACGGTCCCGACCACTCCCGTTCCGCTGGTTTTAAGGTTTACTGACATCTGATATGTAGTGAAGGCCAGCAACGCGCAGCTCGTCCCCGCCTACGCCTACGACCAGCGGCTCTCCAACGTCGTGTACATTCGCGATAAAGAGAGCGACACGGGCAACTCGCAGGGAAATTGCCGGCCAAGCGGCATCTACCAGTTCTCGAGTTTGAGGGGTACATCACTCACCCCCCCCCAACCCGTTCTTGAGGAACAAATCCTAACAGCCACCCAGAACTCTTCGACTTCCAGGCCAGACTCACGGGCGAAAAGGTGGTCCTGGATATCGGCAGCGTCCGCATGGTGACGCTCAGCAAGGCCAACAGCCGGTCGAGCACGCAGTTCTCGAGCGCGCGCCTGCAGATCTGGCACGAGGCCGAGGGCCGGCGGACCGCCCAGTCGGACGTGGCGTCGTTCGTCACGGCCGGCACGGCACTGTCGGGGCCGCTGCGGGAGCGGCTAGTGGCGAGCTCGTCGAGGCTGATGCTGTATCTGGGGCGGTCGGGGGGGTATATTACCGTTTTTAGTACGTTCCCTATGCCCCAATAGAAATGCCCGGGAAAGGGGTGGCAGTGGCTGACGGGGAGACAGTTACCGACGACCTCGAGATCAAAGCCGAAGGGCAGACACTGGTCAAACTGAAGCCCAGAAAGGGGCCAACGCCGTTTTCGAGGAAGGCGTCACGTTGGCAGTCGGTCAAAGGTAGGCTCTCGTAATTTCTTATCTTTACGGTCTATCTGACTAGGAATAGCCCGCCTAGAACCGAGCCAGGGCTCCGAGCAAGCAGGCCTCGACATCCACGGCAAGGCCGTCGAGGTGGACGTCGGGTCGGATTACGACTCGTACAAGACGTTTGAGATTGAGTTTGAGAACTCGCCGAGTACGTGCTCTCTTCTCTCCCCCATACCCGAAACGAATTTCAAGTACTGACCAACGAACGCCCGACAGGCCAGGACGGGTTTATACGCAAATGGGACGAGGTCATCAAAGAGCGCAGGGCTCAGCGTATTCGGCTCGACCGCGTCCAGGAGGAAATGGAGTCGGCCGTGTTTACGGGGCGTCAGGCACGCGGCGTTTTTATGTGACGGGATTACAGGGGGTATACCAACTGGGTGTAGATACCACGCAAACATATGGGTTCTTGGAGAGAGAGATAGTGGCATGTGAGCGCAATCAAAAGTAAAAAAAGTTGATTCCCTACCGACCTACCTGTCTCTCCTCGCTGGTGTTCTCTTGCTGAGCGGCGGCGGTGGTGCGGTCTCTCTTTGCAGCGCAGGGGACGGCAGCTGAAAGTCGGCGTGCCGCGGTTGCAGATGATAAGCGGCGGCGCAGCCTGATGAATGAACCTGGGCTTTGCTGCAGGTTTCCCTTGCATGGTGCAACGTCGGTCGGCGAGGCTGTCGAGCGTATTGTCGCGGGAGGTAGGTAGGCTGTGCGAACTACATCCATGTTCTGTTGCTGGCCTTGTCTTCCCTCTCTCCTCCGTCGGTCGGTCGAGAAGTGTGCGGTGCTTCTTATCTGCGGCGTTTGTTGGCTGCTGCAGAAGAGGGCACGCGAGCAAGAACCAGGCTGAGCCAGGATAGGCAACAAGATCCGCTTTCCAGGGCCCCGCTTCTCGAGCTAAAAGGGACAGGGGTTGAGATGCCACGAGGCAGTCTGATCTCAACCAGGGCCACTCCTGCCTCGAGACTCGGGAATTCAAAGTTGACAGATTGTGGTATTGGCTGCCTGGTTTCGTGAAGAATGGGCGAGGGCCACGAATATAACTTTTCCGACATTACTGCATTTGAAGTAACACGTCGGGAGGCTTGATGACCCGGCCCACTCTGTTCCATCGTGCCGTCGCCTTCCATGTTCAATCTGGGGTTGCCCCACCGCCCATTTTCCCGCTTATCGTTGGCTTTCCAAAGCGATTTCTCCTGAGCAATCACCTTCGGGCGTCTCCTGGCCCCGCCCGGCGCAGTGTCGCCCCCCCCCCCCTCCTCCTGGGCCTCGCTTCCTGGGGCTTGGCTCGACTGTTGACTGGGCGAGGATTTCCCCCAGCCGCCAGCCTCTTGCATGTTTCGTGCATGCTGCATGGTGGACGGTGGCAGGGATGGCGAGCGGGCGGGCACCCTGGTCGGTGTCCCGCCCGGGACAAGCCTCGCTCGTGCCATTTGATTGAGATGAGGCTCTGCTGGGCGCGGTCCGCTTTTTGTGATCTGTCTGTCTCTTGTTGATTATTCGAGTTCTGGCTGTACGTAGCTGAAACCTGTTTGGCTGTCGTTCGGGGCTGAAGCATCTCAAGAGCCTGTGCTTATTCTCTGCTCTGGTTTGGTTTGCTTGTCGACTTTTGCGCCCGCGCCGGCCTCGATTATCCAGACTTTGGGGGGTGACCTGACCTCGTGGTCTCCCTTTTCGGCGCCGGCGGATGGGGTGACGGACGGTATTGAGGACCTGGCCGAGGCGAGGGTTGGATTGTGTTTGTGATTCGACCACGAAGCAAACAAGCCAAGAGGGGCTTCGACACGACTCGGGGTCAATCACAGCATAGGAGAGCAGAGGGTCTCGGTCAAGCTTCCTTTCGGGAAGGGCTAGGCCGACATGCAGGAGCCAGAGATCTTCGAGCAGCCCGTGGCCAACAAGGACCCCGAAACTCCCGCGGTCGGCGACGACAACGGCACCTATGGCGGTGCCTACGGCGGGACTGTGTACAGCAATGGGGTTGGGACGGCGGCGGCTGGGGACGACGAGTCGGATGACTACCGCGACTTTGTCTATCCCGAGGGTTAGTCTTTTCCTTGTGCCACTGTGAGGCGATGAGGTCTGCTTCCTGACACGGCTGTGCTCTCTAGACAGAAAACTAGGGACATGGTCGACGGCGTTTCTGATCATCAACCGCGTGGTTGGCGCCGGGATCTACTCGACCCCGTCGGGCATCATATACTCCCTCGACAGCGTGGGCGTGACGCTGCTCTTTTGGGTTTTGGGCGGCGTCATGACCTTTTGGTGGGTTCCCTAATCATCATCTTTGCTGGAAAGGCTCTGTGCTAACTTGTCGCAGCGGGTATGGTCAACCAATATGCCCCTAGCTATGCTTTTAGGCTGACGTGGAGCCAGCTTGTTCGTCTACCTCGAGTACGGCACTGCTCTGCCGCGTTCGGGCGGCGAGAAAGTCTATGTGAGCCACGGCGCTTTCCGCTTTGACTCTGGGTGAATGGCTGACGCGATGTGCCCTTGCCTAGTTAGAACGAGTATATCAGCGGCCGAGGTATCTGGCAACATGCGTTTTTGCAGGTGAGCGCCTTTCAACGTCCCGACGATCCCGGCCACTGACCCTGAGTAGTCCAGTTCGTTTTCTTTGCCATCTCGACGGGCAACAGCATCAGTTTCAGCAGCTATCTGCTGCGTGCTGCCACAGGAGATGAAGCCCACGACGGCGATTGGCTGAATAGGGGCATCGCCATTGCTGCTATTACCGGTGAGCCTTGCTTGCCCTCGCCCACCCAGACCGGACCGACAGTAGCTAACAAATCCCAGTGGTCTGCCTCATCCACGCCTTCGCCCCGCGCTGGGGCATCTGGCTGAGCAACGGGTTCGGCGCCTTCAAGCTCGTCCTGCTCAGCCTGCTCGTCTGCACGGGGTTTGCCGCCCTCGCCGGCAGAACGGCGGCGCCGAGGCCCGACAACTTCTCGAGCTTTCATGGACCCGGTTCGTCGAGGCCCCTTGGCGCTCAACCGAAAGGGGCAGCCGGTGGATATGCGATTGCTCTGCTCCAGGTGCTATACTCTTACAGCGGGTGGGAGAATGCCAACTATGTGGGTTGTGTCCGAGTTGAGCCGAGGGGATGGATGCTAATATGGTTGCAGGTCCTCACTGAAGTTCGGAACGCGCCTAAGACGCTGCGGAAGGCGGCGCCCATCTCCATCGCGGTTGTGACGGTGCTCTATCTGCTGGCCAACATAGCCTATGTAAGAGGCCAGGAATTTCTCTGCCCGAGAACCTCTTGCTAACTCCCACAGTTCGCCGCCATGAGCAAGCGCGAGATTGCCGACGCCAAAGTCGTCGTCGCGGCCCAGTTTTTCGAGAACGTCTGGGGCAAGAGTGTCTTCGTGGCCAAGGTGGTGCCGCTCTTCATCGGCCTGTCGGCCCTCGGAAACGCATTCGCGCAGTCGTTTGCCATGCCGCGGGTGAAGCAGGAGCTCTCCAAGGAGGGCGTGCTGCCGTGGTCGCGATTTTGGGCCAGCGACTGGCCGTTCAACGCACCGTCCGGGGCCATCTTCTTGCACTGGATCTTTACAATGATCTTCATTCTCGGGTCGAATACCGAGAACGTCTACGGCTTCGTCACCAACGTCTTCATCTACAGCGGCAACTGGATCAAATGTATGTTTTTCACTTGCATCCCCCCGCTACCTCCTTGTCATGCTGACTTTGGGCTCGGTAGTGCTCCTCGCCGTGGGCCTCGTCTACCTCAACTTTGCGCCGGCGGAGCGGTGGGCCGACCAGCGGACGACGTTTCAGAGCTCGCCGCTGCTGACCATTTTCTGGATCGTGTCGTTGCTGTTTGTGCAGGTGGCGCCCTTTATCGAGAATGAGTTCCTCCAGGGCGTGCCGTACTATGTGTTCCCCACGCTCGGCACCAGCCTGCTGGTCATCGGCACGGCCTACTGGCTCGTGTGGGCCAAGCTGCTGCCGGCCTTTGGCTACCACATCCAGCACGAGATTGTGCAGATGCCGGACGGGAGCGAGAGGGTCAAGTACAAGGTGAGTCCAAATTGAGAGCTACGTATCTAGCGGGAGTTGAGTTTGGCTGACAATGTGTTGCAGAGAGTGAAGCCGAAGAAGCGGAAGAAGCAGGGGCAGTGGAATCGGCCACGGAGGCAGTCTGTCTGGTGAAACGGCAATGGCCAGAGGAAGAATATTGAAGGGCTGCGTATCCGAGCTCATACCGAAGTTACGAAGTCTCAAGAAACCGTGGCTTCTGGCCAAGTGTCATTCATCTCTTGGCCATTGTCGCTGTGAGGACTGAGGATTCCGGCTTCTGTTGACGCACGACGCAGCTTGGTCGTCACTGAGTGCTCACAAGACCACCTGGCATCTTCGCAAGCCCTCCGACTGAGTCACCCAGACTGCAGATGCAGTGTTCGTAATGCTCGTTCATTTCCATGCTGACTGGAGTGAGTCACCAGGCCCCCGGGTGTAACTCCTTCCTAGGACTTGCTACTGAGCGACTTTGGTCGTCCTTCGGCCATCACTGGGGCTTTTTGCTTCAGTTGAAACCAATTGCGCAAAAAGATACCAGTCGACCCTCGGCCAGTCCATTTCATTCTCTTTTTTTTCAGACAGCCACTCCGACTTCTCCTCGTCGTCAAGGGGTGTCCGATCCACTGCCGTCGGCGCCGGGGACAGGTACCGGCCTAGCTCGATCCCTCTCGGCTGTCGGACCAAAGACCGTCCGCCCGCACCCCCGAGCCTTGTCGTCGGCCGAATCCGGAATTAAGCGACGCCGCCGCCATGGCTTTCAGGCAGCTGGGTGACGAGGATGGCACGGGAGCCTCCAACGGCGGCCGGGCTATACAACCTGGGTGGCGAGCCCGGGGCCGCACCTCAGGTTCACCCGCTGTCTTTTGATTTTCAGTCATTAGGACCGCCCCTCGGCCTCGGTCCCGGACTTGGCAAACGCCGCAGGATGTCCACCACGTCCTCCCCCGAAGATGGCCCGTCCGAAGCACCTGGCGCTGCCACCGCCGCCGCCGCCCCCCAAGAGCTGCTGGCCTGTGTGAGCTGCCGCTCCCGGAAACTCAAGTGTGAGATACATGGATGCTCCGGCCCGGTTGGGGGCCCCTAATAAGCGCCCGGCTGCTTACTGTCACTGCCAGGCGACCGCCAAATACCAGTCTGCGCCCGGTGCGCAAAAGCAGGTGGCGAATGTCGCTATCCGGAGTCCCGGCGGAAACCGGCCTTTAAGCGGAGGAACGTGAGGGAGCTCGAGGACAGGATTGGTATGGTACCACCGTGAACCGCTCTCCTCTCGCCCGCCCTGCCATGTAATTCACTGGACTGACGCGGACCCAGCCCAAGTGGAAGGCCAGCTCAGGATTGCCGGCAAGCAATGGGCGAGCCAGTCAGGTCGGTCCGATGGCGGCGCCTGGACAGAGGGCTCGTCTCCGAGCACGCTTGGGGGCGAACCCTCCCGCCCTGAGAGGCTCCTAGGGAGCCCCCGCGACAGGGCGGTGCCGTGGAACACGCTGTCGCCGACCGAGACGCCCTCGAGCGGAGACAACAATGCTGCCCAGTCCGGCGCGCTGCTCGGCTTCGGCCAGTTCGAGAGCCTGCCTCCCTTCGAGATGATCGAGGACCTGTATGTCATGTGCCAAGCAATGACCGCGGCGTACACTCCTGAGACTGACGGCGGCGATTTAGCCATGAGACATTCTTTGCAACCCAACGGCATTTCCTGCCCATCATCCACAAGGCCAATTACTTGCAGTCGTTTCACTCCCCACCCCATATGCGCCCGCCCCTGAGTCTCCAGTATGCCATCTGGACCGCAGCTTCAAACGGACACCCCAAGTATGGATGCTACCACGATGCCCTGTACCGTCGTGCCCGCCAGTACCTGGAGGCTGACGAGCTAAAGGTTAGTGAAGGCTACCCCCTTTTTTTTCTTCTTTTCTTTTCTTTTCTTTCCTTGCTGTTGTCTTTTCCTTCTTTTTCGATCACGCTAACATCGTCCCAGGGGCACGGTGAGCACTTCATCACAATTGGCCACGCCCAG
This sequence comes from Parachaetomium inaequale, assembly GCA_033296685.1. NCBI lineage: Eukaryota > Fungi > Ascomycota > Sordariomycetes > Sordariales > Chaetomiaceae > Parachaetomium > Parachaetomium inaequale. The sequence goes on along the minus strand of MU854388.1, from coordinate 10,555 downwards.
GCCTGGGCTCTCGTGGCCAGCGACGAAGCCCGATGCCTGTTGTTCACCAAGGCAAGCATGAGTACTGCGAGGTCCGTCCGGCTGGCCGGCATGATGGGACTTAACCGGCTCGACAGCACGTACACCAAGGAGGAACTCCCCATTGCACCCATGATCTCCCCGCCCCGGAACTGGGCTGAGCTCGAGGAGCGTCGACGGCTCTTCTGGGCAGGGTTCTGCATCGACAGCTACTCAAGCATCAGTGCGGGGTGGCCGACTCTGATCGACGTCGACCAGGCAGGTTACGCTCTTACGGGGATGCATGCCGGTTTGTAGCTGACCGCTAGCAGATCACCACCCATCTGCCTGTGTCCGACGAAGCATATCACAACAGCACCGAAGAGAAGAGCTTCGCCCTCCAGGATGGGTTCCGGGGATCCAACTACTCGGTATTTGCTGGAAACGTCATCATCTGCCACATCTTCACCCGGCTGTTGAAGCATGCTCACCGGCCGCTGCCGAATGACCACCCAGAAGACCCAGAAGGAGCATTCTGGAAACGGCACAGGGAGCTCGACCACATGTTGTCCAGCGCCTTTATGTTTCTGCCTGAGCACTTCCGACTCCCGCAGAACATGCGCGACCCGGTCGCCGTACAGGCCAATCTGAACCTACATGCCGCCGTCATCTGCCTCCATATTGCCGGCCGCGAGAAGGCCGACAAGTTCAACCTGGGGGGCACAAGACAGGAGAGCCGGACCAGGTCACTGACTGCCGCCCAGGAGATTGTCGACATCCTCAAGGCGTCCAAGGACCTGAAGGCCGGATACAGGGGCCCCCTGATGGCCCTCGCCCTGTATTTCGCCGCGTCCGTCTACATCGCCCAGGCAAAAGACATGCCGGAGGAGTTAAACAGGGCCAACCTGGAATTCCTCCTCAAGTGGATGAACTCGACCCCAAACCAGCACATCATCACCCACGCCTACCTGCGGCAGCTCCTGGCCGACATTGAGCGCAACGGCATCTCCGTCTCCATAGGCCCCATCCCCGACTTCGATTCCCGCGGCATCCCCATCATCGCTCAGTCGCGCCACACCAAGGTGCAGCCACCGCTGCCAGGCCGGCTGCCCCTCGGCGCACCACAGGGCACCATCTCCAAGTCCCGACCTTATGTCCCGTCGGTCCCCTGCCAGACCTTTGTCGGGGGATCGTACTTCACGCCAACCGACGACGCCGCGCCTCCCGCCAGCAAGCGGAAGCGCACCTCGGCCGCCGGGCCAAGCTCAGGGCCCCCGCGCGTGAGCATGCCCACGTCGTCGGCGACGTGGTCCGTCGGGCAGGGGGGAGCCGTGATGACGTCGACCCTCATGGACCCGGCGCCCGACCTGTTCGAGTACACAGACGGCAGCTGGTCGTACACGACAAAGTACATGACCAACCCCATCACGACCCTCCCGCACCGGACGAGCTCCCCAGCCATCAACAACAACAGCCAGGCCCCGCTCCCGACATTCCCCGACTTCTCCATGGCCCCTGGCGCGGACGTATTCCCCCCAATGGCTGGCGCCGCCGACGGCCTGTCGACGGCGACCGCGGCAGCAGTCTTCGGACTCGACCTCGACACCACCACCACTACAAGTACAACAACCACAAGAACAACCACCACCCTAGACACAAACACAAACACAAACACAGCGACGACAACCGACCTCGACCCCGAAAACATCGACGACATCTTCGCGGCCCTCGACCCCTGGTCCGTCGCCGAATCGCTCTACGGCATAATGGACATGTCCGACACCAACACCGCCGTCGCCTCGCAGGCCACGCAGGATAGCGTTGGCGTCATGGACGATCCCTGGGCGATACTGAACAGCGCTGCCGGCGGCGGGAGTAGTTCCGCCGGAGGAGGAGGAGGCGGAGGAGGGGGGACTTGGGACACCGGCGGGGGGTCTGGGTGATCCATTCATTCCCGGGCCCAGCCAGTCTCACCGACCGGAATGAATAATGAGTGCATGAGTTTTATGACATCTCACCACTGTACTAACTGTATTATAATACTGTATGATTTTTGGGTGGGTGTACAACAGCAACATCTGGAGTTTTGGATTCGATGGGATCGGATCGGATATACCTTGGGTTCATTCATACACGGATATTTGCATTGGGCATCGGACGGTCACAAAGGGTTGGTTTGGTTTGGTTGGGGTTGGCAACCGGGAAAGGGGGCTGTATATTACTAGACTCCAACCCTCCTCAGCAGATGAAAAGATCTCCCATCTAATATAATGACGACGACAAAAGACAAAACGCTTAGCAGATGCAACGGAGTTGATCCGTGGTAGATATACAGGACTTTTCTCTAGCTCTTTGCGCTTCCTTTTCCGAATCAAGATGGTGTCGTGGGCGTCTCGGTGGTCGGATGGCAGCCGTCTTTCGTCCACGGCACAGCTTAAAAGGCAAACACCTGGTCCTCCAGCTTGCTGACGGGCCGGGCCTTCTTGAACCCGAGGCTCTCGGCCGCCTTCTTCAGCCCGCCCACCATGGGCGGCGGGCCGCACAGCAGGATCTTGACGTCGTCGGCCGCCTTGGGCAGCCATTTCTGTACCACAGCCTGGTTAGCACCCCCTTTTTTTTCCCAGGACAACAATACACCCCCCCTGTTTGCAAACATACCTGCATCATCTCGGCCGTAACATACCCCACACCACCCTCCCAGCCCGCCGGCGGCTTGTCCAGCACGTAGTGCACGCGGAAGCCCTTGTCCTCGCGGGCGAGCTGGTCGAGGTCCTCGCGCAGCAGGATATCCTGCTCGGTGACGTTGGCGAAAATCAAGTCCACCTGCGTGCGGTCGCCGGCGGTCGCGCGCCCGCGCACGATGGCCTTGACGACCTGCAGCATGGGCGTGATGCCGGTGCCGCCGGCGATCATGCCAAAGTGGCGCACCATGTTGGGCGTGTAGACGAAGGCGCCCTTGGGGCCCTTGACCCGGATCGACTGCCCGACGGCCAGCGACGCCATGTGCCGGCTGATGTTGCCCTGCGGGTAGGACTTGATGAGCAGGTCGAAGTAGCCCGGCTGGTGGTCGCCCGAGATGGGCGTGTAGGAGCGCACGATCTCCTTGGTGCTGCCGTCGGCCTGGGCGATAGCCGCGCCGATCGAGATGTGCTGGCCGATGGGCAGGCCGAGGGTGGAGCTCGGGGAGGGGAGGGAGAAGCGGTAGCTGGGTAACGCGTATTAGTTTAGTTATTTGGTATGAGAGAAAGGGCGAGGCAGGTGGTGTGCGTACATGGCGACATTGTGCGAGATGATGGTCTTTTCCTTGAGCTCAAACTCCTGGAAGGCGTCGGGCTTGAGGACAGCCTTGGGGACTGCGGCAGGGTTAGCGAGCGGTCTGGGATAGTCGAGATTGGTAGAGCAAAACGCACGGTTGTTGTAGTACTTGATGCTGCCCAGCACAAGGCCCAGCAGCACGGCGTAGGGCGTCCACTCGCGCTTCACGATGGCGGTGCCAACGACGAGCAGGCCGAAGGGGATGTAGATGCCATCGAAGTACTTGCGCGCAAGCAATGAGTCGGCCATTGTGTCTGTCGCGTCTCCTTGTTGCTCTTGTGGGGTGGAGTGGTCCGGGGCAGAGCTGTTTCGAAGGTAGCAGCAGGCCGGCGAGGTCGGGGCTCCGATGACAGCAACTAAAAAGGAGACAAAGAAACTTTGCCGGAACGGGGGTGGGAGCAAAGGTGGGCCGATTTTGCTGCGGGCTGGGCCGGGACCCACCACCCTTTTTGGCGGGCCTCCACTGAATCCATTCAACACTTTGCTGCTGCTGGCAGTGGCACTGGCGTCGGGTTTGGCGCCTCACAGGGCAGTCGCCGAGCCGAGACCTCCGATCCACGGCAGTTGGTTGTTACAGTTTCAACGTCTCACTCACTGGCCGTGATGCGATTGACGCAGTCAAGTCCCCTCCTGCAAGTCCCACGTCCACACTGCTTGCTTCCACCGTCCCTGCATTTTCTTGCAGCCGGCAGGGCCCGCCTTGCTCTTGCATGCCAACCTCGTGCTTCGAGAATCCCAGCGTCTCCAACTGCCAACCCTTGCCGTCGGGCCGCGGGTGCAAGGCCGATTAGCGGCGGAACCTTAAAGAGACCCCAGACAGCACCCCACCACCACCGACGTCCCTCCCCAGTACCGGGTAAAGACTTCCAAATGGGCGAGAACGCGAGGGAAGAGGCGCCGTTCCCCCTGACCGAGGTGGACAGATGGGTCCTCTCGCAGACGGACGAGGAGTTCACGTATCACGGCTGGGAGGAGCTGCGCGAACTGATTCGTACGGGCCACATGCTCTTCCATTCAGTTCGCTATCAACCCGTACGTCTGAGCTCTAACACATAGGTACACAGACACCAACCAGCTCTTCCTCCTCAAGAGGAAGCCGTCCGATCTCCGGCGGTACATCAAGTGGACCGCCGAGACCAAGGCCGAGTACGGCGGCATCACCAACTTCCTCCTCGCCCACCGCCTGCCCAAGGCCTGGGGTCCGCCGCCGTTCGAGCCGGCGTCCGACACGCCGTTTGCGGACCCCTCCGACTACCGCGTGCTGATCAACGACTGGCCGTATGGGTTCGCCCCTGGCATCACCCACATCGTCGTGTGGTCCCGCACCCCCATCGCCACGGACGACACCGTCGGCGACATGACGCCCGAGAGCAGGAGGACGGTGGCCGAGTTCATGAAGCGGTATTTTATCGACCGCCTCGGGCCCGGCGGAGAGGACAGGGTGGTCTGGTTCAAGAATTGGGTGGCGCTCCAGAGTGTCAGGACGGTCGACCATGTCCATGTCCTGGTGCGGGATGTCGAGCCGGCTGTGCTGCAGGAGTGGACGAGGGAGCACGAGTGCCATAGAGCGTAGCGGATGATGCGTTTGGCGTAGCAAGCGGGGGGCTGGTTGAAGAGTGCGAATGCTAGACTTATGCTGCGCGCCGCTGCTTCCGGTTGGCTGCGGGAGGCGCGGCGTTCGCAGTGGCACCCATCTGGGCCATCTGCTTCGCGGCGCCCATCATGCCAAAGGCCTTGTAGGCGCCGTAGGCGGGGACCACGACCCAAAAGAACCACGCCCAGTTGCCGAAAAATGCCACGAGCAGCGCGGCCGCCCACGTCACCCAGATGACGTCGAACATGTAGTCGGTCAGGCCGGCGGCAGCGAGGTCCTCCCCGGAGGACTTGAGAGCCTTGGTGTCCGGGTCATAGCTGGGGCGTCCCGTCTTTTCCAGAGTGAATTGGCAGATGAAGCTGGGGAGGGAGAGGATGAACCAGAGCAGCAGCGAGCGCGACCTGAAGACGAAGTGCAGGAGCAGGAAGAGGCCATTGACGATGACGGATCCGATGTGCAGGTTGTTGAGGGCTGCCGAGTTGGATTTGGCCCTGTCTTTGCGTGCTTTTTGAGCCATGTTGTGTGATGAGCTGGGTTCAGTGGATAATGTGAATGTGGTGTGTGGTCTTGAGAAGCTGAAGGTGGAAGCTGTTGAGCTGAAGCAACACAGTTGCAGCTGCTTGGCGCCGTTGCAGCCCCACAAAACCCTGGCATGGGGATCGGAGCAGACCCCTGTCTCCACCAGCCACCGTCATCACTCCGCATGGACCAAGGGGTTTAAACAACTAAAAACACTACATATTTAAGATACGCAAGTTCAGTGTGTTTTCTATTGTGGAAGAAACAATAGATCAAGACAACGATTGTGTCTTGTTCATGAATGCGTAACCTCTGTTCACATGGCTTCTTGATTGTCGTGGCTGGGGAGCATAGCAGGTTAATCCATTGGTTGCTCGGCAGGCTGCACCCGCCCCATCGTTAAGCGCGTGGCCAATCAGCGGCCCGCTGCCGTGCCCGCCAACCACAACAACGCAGGGCAGAGCAACGCCGCTGTTGACGCCTTGACAGCTTCCCGACCAGTTCATCACGACAACACCAGCCCGTCGCTTGGCTTGAATACCCGGCGCTGGCTATTGTCAAGCACGCACAATCGCGACTTCTTCTATTCTCTTACCTTGGGAAGTCATGTTTCCCGAGCACGGGCGAGCTTGAGCATCAGCCTTGCGGGCCCGCATCGCTGCCTTTGTTTTTCGCTCCCGCTGTTTTCGGCCTCAGTTGCTCGACTGGCCGCTCTCAGGACCCTGCTTTGCAGCAACCCGGCGAGCCACCATCAGCATTCGATAATAGTTGCCTGTGCAATTCGCCCTTAATTTTGAGTTTAATACAGCAGCAGCTGCATCGACCATTCTTCCCGCCCACCCGCCGACGACAGCCCCGAGGGAACGGGACCAAACAAGCGACCCGGGAATTCGCCTCTGGTCCCCGCCACCAGGCAATCCGCCTCGTCTGCTCTCGCCCGCCGGCACTGAAACCCGCCCCATGCGGAACAGGCACACACAGCCCGCGTCGACAGTCGGTTTGAGCGACCCCATGGATTATCCTCCTCGGTAGCAACTGGAACATCGAGTCGCACACCAACCCGGCCCGCCCGTGCCTGCTGCGAGATGGCACCGACCAGCGCCGCGATTGCTGGCTTGCTGAAGCAAACCGTCTTCTACCATCTCGACAACCTCTCCCACCAGAACGCTCTCTTCTTCGCCGAAAGGCTGCATGCCCACGATCAACGCTCGCCCGAGTCCGCATACCTCCTCGCCCTCTCCCATCTCCGCCTCGGCGATTCCCGATCCGCATACGAAGTCAGCAAACCGCCAGGGTGTCGAGGGCTTCATCTAGGGTGCTCCTTCATCTTTGCGCAGTCCTGTCTAGACCTGGAACGGCACAAGGATGGGATTGCCGCACTGGAGAAGGCCCGGCCCTTGTGGGCAGCAAAGTGTAGCATCGGGAGGCACACAGCATCAGCGCGGGCGCCATACCCCGATGCGGCCGCAGTGAGCTGCCTCCTGGGCAAGCTGTACCGGGGATACGACGACAAGAAGCGGGCCGTCTCCTGTTTTGAGGATGCGCTAAGGGCTAATCCCTTCATGTGGGACGCTTTTACAATCCTCTGCGATATGGGCGTTAATGTCATGGTCCCAAACATCTTTAAACTTAATGACAGCTTTGCTCGCAGCTTCGACCATGACCCAGGCACCATCAACACCGACTCCAGCGGAGGCCCTCCGACCCCTTTGCAGCGGAAGGCTGGCATCCAAGGGGTCAGCCACGACAGCGACCCCTTTGAAGGACACCGCTCTACAGCGTTTCAAGACGTTTCGAGCAACAATATGCTATTTGTCGACCCGGGCGAAAACGACGTGGCATCAAGGCCAACTGCGGCTCATTCAAGATTTGCAATCACCAAGCACGGGTCTGACGGGATGGAAACTCCGACCGGCTCTGCTGCTGTCCCCGAGATACCGGCCCCTCGCACCGGTTTTCCCTCAGAACCTCCATTAGCCCCGGCCCGCCGAACGCGAGGAACCCAGGCCGCAGAACCCACCTTCACCGACGCCCCACCAAAGATGAGCTACCGCTTGGGCACCAGAAAAAGAGACAAGACTCAGGACCAAATGGCCGATGCTCCAGAACCACCCATGAGAGGGCCCGCGCTCTCCCAGTCAGTCACGGAAAGGAAACGCACGGCATCAGGACACCCCGTTCAGCCACGCCCGATCAACGGCGAGGAGCCGAGGAGGAGCGCGAGGTTGAACGTGGCCCCGAGAACGACGTCGAGGACCAATGCCACCATCACCACGACTGGCGCAACCGTCACCCGCGAGTTGAAGAAGGCTAGGCCCCCCATCTCGAGGATCGGGCGCCCGGGCTCTGGTGGGGCCGGCGTCGGCAGGGTTGTCAGTGGGAATCGGAAGCCTCTGGAGGAGAACAGCATGGATATTGACGAAGCGCCGCGGGTCAAGGAGCTGTCTACTGCACCACAAGTCCCGCCACCGAAGCCTGCCGAACCCGAGCCGGCCAAGGTAGATGAGGGGTTGAGATGGATCCTGGACTTCTTGAAAAAGATCGCATCTGGGTATCGCCTCTCGTCGCAGTTTCAGTGTCAAGAAGCACTGACTGCCTTCTCGTCGCTCCCGCGGAGCCACCAAGACACGCCATGGGTGTTGGCGCGGATGGCGAAAGCCCACTATGAGTTGGCTAATTATGCGGATGCCGACAAATTCTTCAGGCGCCTGCGCATGCTCGCGCCGACGCGGCACGAGGACATGGAGTTCTACTCGACCGTTCTCTGGCAGCTTAGGAGGGGGACGGATCTCTCGTTCCTGGCGCATGAGCTGACCGACATGGACTGGGAATCGCCGCAGGCCTGGTGCGTGATGGGGAATGCCTTCTCGCTGGACTGTGACCATGAACAGGCGCTGCACTGCTTCAGGCGGGCCATCCATCTTCAGCCCAAATTCGCATACGCCTACACCTTGCAGGGACACGAACACGTCGAGAATGAAGAATATGACAAAGCTCTGGTGTCATACCGGCGCGCGATCGCGGCGGACAAGCGCCACTACAACGCCTATTACGGCATCGGAAAGGTCTACGAGAAGCTGGGCAACTACGACAAGGCCCTGAGCCATTACCACGCCGCGCTGGTGATCCACCCGGCCCATGCCGTCCTGATCTGCTGCATGGGCACGGTGTTGCAGAGACAGAAGCAGATCGTTCAAGCTCTCTCGTACTTTATCAAGGCCGTCGAGCTGGCGCCTCGGGCGCCCGAGATGCGGAGCAAGAAGGCCGGGGCGCTGCTGGCCACGGGCCAGCTGGAGGAGGCGAAGCGGGAGCTGATGATTTTGAGGGACGTGGCGCCGAATAACGCCCAGGTCCACTTCCTGCTGGCCAAGCTCGCCAAGACAGTTGGGGATAAGAGGACGGCCGTGCGTCACTTTACCATTGCCCTGAGCTTGGACCCAAAGGTAAGCAGTCAACTAGATCATTGGAGATGAGTTGCTAACCCGTTTGGCAGGCGAGTGGGGAGATCAAAAACGAGATCGGGGGGCTCGAGGACGACGACGGTTTGGACGACTCCATGATGCATCATTAGTGCTCATGATTCACGAACGTTTCAACACGAACCTTAAAATCCTACGATTCCCTACGAATACGAACGAACGTGCCACGAACTCGGATGGGGCATTCGGCTTGTGCTTGGAGGCGCCGTGCATTACACTTGGGAGAGGGGTTGGAAGAAGTGCTCCTTTTTTGGGCGGTCGTTCTTTTTCTTGGCGGCAAGGGCAACATTCTATAGCATGCATGGCAAATGGCGTTCCGGGAGAGCATCATCGAGCATGCTTTGCTTCGTGTTGTGTGCCCACCATGGCGGATCGGGCACGGAGTTTTGTATGAGTACCTGAGCATCGCATGGCCGACATGTATAGTACGGAGTTGGCGGGCGTCACCATGGGAGGGAGGGCAGGGCTGGGCTCAGCAGGAGGGTTGGGGGAGAGGGTACAAAATGGATAATACAGGAACCGGGTTTGGGTTAGACCTGGACCTGGACTACTTGGTACATACCTTACGTCCCTAGAACACTGCCGTTGATGTTGAGGCATGAGACCAAAGCGTAACCTACCTACCTAAGCATCACATCTTGGACTGAACCAGCGCGTGACGGGACTTGGTTGGAGTTGTAGTGGGAGAGTGCCCGTATCAAAGTTAATCAAACGAGGTGTTAGGCATGGATTGCTCGAGCCAAGTGATCGCGGCGGAGGGTATAAGAGGGCCTGCCGACCTCGAAATCCGGAAGGCGGCGTTCTCGCGCTCAGTCCCTTTTCAAGTCCCGGCTGGCTATTCGAGAAGTGGACGCGCCGGGGCAAGGCAAGGGGAATTGCAAGAAGCTCGGACCACACATCAATCAGACGATTTAGGCAGGGGCTGAGGCTTGGCCGGAACACTCGGACCACATTTTGCGGGGCACATTCTCCAAAACGCGCCGCAGGCACACAACAAGTGAAGCAAAGCCGCGCCCATTTGGAGCGCTTTTCGCAGCCCATTTTCGGAGCTCCAAAACACGCATTAAAACGCAGCCATTTTTCAGGGAAAGAACCAACAAATCCACATCCGAAACGGGACTAGTGGCCACCGCCCCAAATCAGCTGCCCCCCGCCCTCTGATTCCGCTGCCTGGCTGCAGACCTATTTAACCCTCCCACCCTCTCGCTGGCAACCTTTCCCAAAACATCTCGCATTTTACCAATTGCGCGCGTTTGGTCAATCGTCAACGGCATCAACTTTGCATCGATTTTATCGACCCAGACCATCCTCTAAACACATCTCCATCAACCCAATACATCCATCAAGATGACTGGACGTAAGTTATCTATTTTTGTCACCTCGTCGCCGTCGGCGCCGGCGATGCAACGCCGGTTTGTGATCGCGGTTGATCGGTGTTGATGGTGGTGGGGTCTGCGCGTGTCTGTCGACGCGTCTTGGGCCCTGCCCTTACCCATCCTCCGCTTGCATCATCGCGTCGCTTCCCAAAGGCTGCATCGCATCGGCACTTGACGAATTACTCTACCGAACGAGCTTACTGACGCGTCTTCTCTCTTCCAGGCGGCAAGGGCGGCAAGGGCCTCGGCAAGGGCGGCGCCAAGCGCCACCGCAA